>JAPYZB010000578.1:0-19490 GCA_030522745.1 Eupelmus kiefferi | reverse complement strand
AGAATGAACTTTTTCTCTGAAAAAACTTTAGAAAGCATTTTGCAACCATTTACTCTGCAATACTTTATGAATATTCTTTTCAACAAAAATTCATAATATGATTTAAAATTTTAAAATCAAATTAATTTGTAATTATTCTTTTTTATTGAATTACGACTGAAATCTCAGGTTAATATAAATGCTGTAATTTCGTAAATATTAATTTCAGTAATATCTAAGCGAAATTTCAAATCGAAATTTGGCTCAAATCAATACTGATTTTGACATTTACCGATTCTATTAAATTTCACTGTGAAGTTTAACTAAATTCGATTCATAATAATCATTCTATCATTCTATAATTCTAGTATAAAATCATTAACTCCCACTGATTCAAAGATTAAAATTCCTACATTCGATTATTAACATATTAAAGTAAAGAATCAAAAGCACACAAAGTGGAAATTGATAAGACAGCATGAATTAGAGTCGCGATCATAAATAATAAGCATCAGGCATGTAATCACGAGCACCAGACGCAGACAGACGCGCATAAATCAGGGCAAAAAGAAGATCTATAGAGAGACAGAAGCATAAACATGGCGCAGAGTAGCTCGCACCCACACACCTACGCCAACACTCCGTCGTGCTTGCATTTTCGCGTTTTCCCCGCACTGTGCATAGGCAGGCTCGCGAAGCTGCCGGCCTGGGCTCGATAAGCCCGCCGCTGTGCCTGCGCTCTCGTGTAATGGCTGCTAATTTATGTTAAATAAATATTTGCCCCAAGCGCCACGTATCATCGTAAAACCGACAGCGCGCGGCCACCGCGCCGCGGCAGCTTGGCGCGATAGCGCGCGTACGCCTGCGCTACCTACCTCTCGCCGCTTTCGTCGCGCACACTGCGACGCGGATTTATTGTTTACGGCGATAATTAAAAGGCGTCCATGTTTTATCGTTCGTTATTAAACGGGGTGGGGTAATGGGAAAGGGGGCTCAATCGGAAAGAATCGTAACGCGAAGCGTCAAATTACGGGGCTGTGGTGATGGGTGAGTGGGGTTTTTGATAGGTGGAAGACAGTTTTTCGAGGGCTGGAAGGTGTTGAGGTGATTTTGGAGAGGTTTCAGGGTGGGTCGTTTTTTGACTTTTTAAATATGGATTATTCATAATTTTCAATTGTTGAAAATATGGCATGGATACATTACGTATTATATAGATGGATAAATTGCAATATTATCTAAAATTAATTTAAAATTCTTACACATCTTTCGTCATTTGTTGAATAACAAATAATAAAAGTTCTCCACATCGCTAAAATAACGTAAATATTTTTATGATTTTTCAAGAATTTTAGATCTTTTACGTAAAATATATGTTTATATTATTCTAATTTCTTACTTATACTCATATAAATTCAAATCTAAATAAATAAACAAATATAAAATTAAGTTTTTTTTCACAAATGAAAATAATTTTTATTTTCATATTTATTCAATACAAAACAGGAAAAATTATTTTTCTTATAACACAAGTATTTTTAAAATAGCTTTCAATGTATTAATATTCATCACATGATAAATGAAATAACTCATATGACCCAATTCTTTTAAAACTACCAGTTAAACTGACGAAAGTTTAACTTTAGATGAAGCTTTTTATATTCTACTATTAAATACATCTTTTTATTATTACTAAAGGTTCAACTTACTTCCTTTTTATATAAAAGTGATTTGCATTTTATTTAAAAATTCATCAAATACATAATATATATAATTTATCAATTTTTTAAAATCTCATTTATTGTCAAATTAACTCGTAAAAAAATAATCTAACACAGTCATTATAAAATAATAACTTTATTTACTTTAAATATACAATAACCAACATTTAAAAAAACGCAAATTTGCAGATAGTGGATGTATTTTTAAAGACGTATAATTTCGAACGAGTACAGAAAAAGAAAGAGAGGGATAGAGGAGGGAAGGGGATACATCGCTAGCGCGCACACGTGATTATTGTCCGACTAGAATTTCATCTGATATGCCTCACTCGAATAACACACGTTACCTGTACGCTGTGCGCAGACAACGAAGCCAGCAGATCGAGCGCACAGAAATAAATGATACTTCGTCACGAACCTCCGAACTGAGGCGATAGAATCCCCATTGTTCTGTATATTTATCCCTCATCCCTTTCGACGATGCCAAACAAGATAGATACAAAATGTTCTTATGGCATCAGCACGAAACAAAGAATTAAAGATTTTTATCGATATGAAAGCTAGAATAAAAATTAATAACTCTTTTTTTATTTTTTGCTTATTGTAAAAGTCAAATGTACAAAAAAATTTCTGATTAACTAGGAAAATGACAAGATGCTGGATCATGAAATCGAGCTTTTATCTACTTTTTAAAAAATTAGAAAAACCTTACTCTTTCAAAAGTTATAAAGGTTCAAAGCTGAGTTTGAAAAATGTGCTGAAAATTAAAATTGCAGTTTTGAATGATTTTGCGGTACATTATTGTTATTTAACTTTTTACTGTACAACTTTTAAAGGGATTAAGCTTTTCTAATTCTGCAGAAAATAGATGAAAGCTTGTTTCCTCTAGTTTAATTTTTCCTATTTTAGTGTATTTATATAAATAGATTTTTTAAGCTAATTTATGTATCTTAAAGGAGTGGTTTATTTTAACTAATATAGTCTAATATGCTGGTGGTATTCTTCATACTGTGACATCGAGAAACATTCCAAAATTTGGGGTGAATGCAGGATAGAAACAAAGGAATTCGTAATTGAAACTTATAAAATATAATAAAAATAATATTTTGTACAAACAACAAGTAATATTGTATTAAATCAAATTACTTACCCAAATTTTAGTAAACCAATTTAAATATACTATGACAAATAAAAATTAAAAAATGTTCTATATACAATCTTTTCTAAACTGAATCAGAAAACTATGATAAAATAGAACAAGTTTATAAAGGTGAAGAACGAAAAAAGGTAGGTATACTTGAAGGCAAGGAGAAAGAAAATAACATTACGGCGTGTTCCACGCTTGCCTGGTGACCGATGAGGCCAATTCTGTCAGCTACCCTGCGCCTTCATTCCAGGACTGTTGCTTCAACTTTCTCCGTAATTGAAAAAATTTTTAAAGGTTTAAAATTATATTTCAATTATTAAACTCATTTTATTAGTGTAAACTTATCAAATTACAAATTATTTTTTTTTAATAATTTTTAGTACATCAGAATTCTACGCATTTACAAAATCTGTAAAATGCTCTTTTACGCACACTGAATAAAAAAATGTTATTAGACACATGATTACCACATTCGCATGCTCGGGCGGTAAACACCTTGTGCGAGAATCAATTTTTTCACACTTATATCGAAAACTTCTAATTTATACTTACAATATTGAAATAGTTTCATCGAAAAATTTTTTATGTTTTTACTTTATTTTAAATAATATTTATGTTTTTTAAATCTTATCATAGAAAATTTTTAAAATTTTTTTACTATATAAACACACAAATTTTGTGTAACTTTCATAAAAACGTATAATTAAACCAAATTATTCTCCTTATAATATAAATAGCTTTGCAGTACTTATTCTCATGTCTTTTAATATGTATTAAATTTATTTCATTATAAAATTTCTTTTAATATTTTCAATGTAAAAATTGTTTCCTTTTTAACAAATTTTTAGTAGAGAAGCCAAATTTATGTTTATTTGTCGTTACATGCAAAAAAAATTATAAATAAAAAGAAACTTATGATTTTAAAAATACATATTATAGCACCGTATTGAACAATTTCTGAACTACAAGGAACTCTCGCAAAAGCATCTAGTAGTTCTTATATATGAAATTTTATTACTTGGAGTCGATAAAGTAAATTACTGCAGGTCAGTTATCGATACATGATAATTAAAACCCAGTTTATCACTTGTTAGTAACTATAATAAGTTCAAAAATATCTTCTCCTGTTTTTATCTAATCTTCAATAAACTTTTGTTTAAACATTAAATAGATTTAATTACAAACAACAGTTACAAATAACTAAAAATTTTCTGTTAATTAACAATATAAAGAAGAATATTGTACAAATTTTTTTATTGTATAAATTAAAAAAAAAGTAAAAAAAACTTTAATAAAAAAATAAATATAATGGGCCAAAATATAAATAAAATTATTTATACGAATAAATATTACTTATAAGATCAAATTTTGTGTCATGAACATTATTTTCATTGTAATAAGTATGCTTAAAATATATGAAAACGTTTGTGTTTACTACTGTATGTGTACTAAGCGCGAGATTACACTGAAGGTCACAAAACACAAACATTTTAACATATACTTTACGCATACTTTGATGAAATTATAGCGAGCTGCTTAAACACAGATGCTAAAGTACAAATAAATTATACAGAGTCTTTTATATGTAGTATAGAAACACGTCTATTGTGAACGTCATTAAATACCTTGAAAAATAATGTAAATATTTTTCGACTTTTAAAATTTGTCATTGTTTTGGATGAACGTGGCAAAGAACAAGGAAGAAGATATTCGCAGTAAAATAATACCAATTCTGGTTACAATGTGTTTTAAAATTATAAGTTATATATTATTATTCATTCATTACTTTAAAATATTCCAGAATTAAAATAAATTACTTATTATTCAAAAGTATATAGTATATAGACAAGTAATATTTCATGCGGTTAGTAACTACAAGAAAATTTTAATTTTTTTAGAAATAGACAATAAATTGATCTTCTTTTCGTTAAAACTGGCCAAATTTGAAAATTATTTGCAGGATGTTTCACTATAATAAATTATCCACCTAGAACACTTCATTATACAGAATTGATATTTGAGAGAAATAACAAAAAAAGAAATTGGAGAAATTACAATCGATATTTGTTTGAACAAATACACGTACATCAATAACTAATGTGCTAAAATTGATAAAAATAAACAAGGAATTTAAAAAATAAATAAATTATCTTTATTCATTACGATACATTATTTACACTATTTTTACGAGATCTACAGTTTGTGTTGTATATGTTTATAATGTATAAAAATCTACTAATAACAGTAAAGTTCGTAAAAATTAAAATGATATTATCAAATGAAGAATCAAATTTGAATGTTGTTCGAGACACTAGCTTCCGTCAATTAAATCACTTTTTTATTTACTTAATTATCACTTATTCGATTCTCATCAGTTGTTAATTCTTTTTTGTAAGCCTGCGAATGAATATAAAATTAAGATATAAAATAAATAACATACAATTAATTTTTGAAGTTTACATAAAGTATTTCTTACTTTTTCTGCAACCTGCCTAAGGTGCTCGGCCATTGCATTTCCAGTTTGTTGTACCATTTTTGTAAAATATCCATTGTTCTTTTGTAATAAAAGATGAGGATGATCATATTCTGCAGCCTCTCCATGGTTCATTACCAATACTCTATCACTATCCATAATTGTATTTAATCTGTGTGCTATGGTTAAAACGGTGCAATCTTTGAACTAAAAGTATAAAAAAGGAAAAAAAAATTAAAAATTAATTTTTGTGAAAATAATATTGTATACAAGCGTGTGTGATAGATATGAGCATTAAATTGTATTATTTGTTTTTATGACATTACAATTATTTTGGACTGTCAGAATTCATTGTTTTTTAGTATATTTTGTACGTAATAATAATAATAATGAACATTTATAAAACTTACATTAACTCTAATAGTTTTTTGTATAAGAGCATCCGTAGCAGGATCAACATTGGCAGTGGCTTCGTCCAGTACAAGGACCTTATTTCTTTTAACAATAGCTCTAGCTAAACAAAGTAACTGACGCTGACCAGCACTAAGATTACTTCCACTTTGATCCACCGACTGATCCATTGAAACAAAAGCTTTATTTAACTCAACGTCTTGTAAAGCTGACCAAAGCATAGCATCGTCGAATTCGTGGAATGGATCAAGATTGTCCCTCAATGAAGCTGAGAACAACATTGGTTCTTGAGGAATAATGGAAAGTTTTTCACGGAGATCACGTAACCCGAGTCGTTTGGAGTCAACTCCGTCAATGTAAAGACCTCCTTCGATATTGGTTAATCGGAATAATGCAGATATTAAAGAAGACTTTCCAGCACCTGTCCGCCCAACTATTCCTACCTAATAATTTTACAAATTATGTAAATACATATATCAAAGACTTTAATTAGTTTGTAAAGAAACAATATTTCTTTTGTAAGTTCAAGTCAGTTTTAAAGTAAACCATTGATTTTCTTACCTTCATTCCTGGTTCCACATTAAAATTGAGATTCTTCAAGACAGGTTCGACTGTATCACCGTACCTTAGATACAAATTTTCAAACTTTACTTCTCCTTTACTAGGCCAATTTTTCGGTGGCTCCTTTCCTGGTTCACTTTCAAATGGACCCTCTTGGTCAAGTTTTGTAAACTGGAACAATCTTTCAACACCAATCATCTGTGACACCATTTCTGCGGCCATTTTCATACCATGCTGCAGCACACCACATATGACCAACACTTGTGTAATAGCTAAACCAACACTATCACCAGACACTTGCTTAGAGTCGATCACGATGAAACTGTACGTGACGACGGAGACAAAAGCAACAGATACCAAATCAATCCAGAATCCAAAAGCTGTCATTGTAGATAAGACGAGTGAAAACGCGGACGTGTGAGTATCTTGGTGATTATCAAACTCCTTGCAAACCATCGATTCGGCTCTACATGATCGTATTGTCAAAAGACCAGAGAGTGATGAATTGGCATGAGAGAACACTGGACTTTTGGCTAAAAAAAATATTTATTAGAGTTTATTCGTAAATTTAATTAATAGTACTCATTAAATTTTATATAAGTAGTAAAAGTACTTTAACTAACCATTTCCTTCTAACCTTTTCACACTCTGTGCAGTAGCTAGGTACATAGTTTTGATATTCCAATGAAGAAATATCATAATACACATAGGGAAAACCATCCACCAATTAATAATAAGTACTAGAACTACAATACCAAGAAGGACAGAAACTACTTGCAAAGTTTCCATCATTGCTAATGAAAGAATCTCATCTACAGCACCAAGATCTTTTGAAAAACGATTGAGTATTCGACCTGTAAATGTGTTCATGAATGATAATTACATTTTTGAAGACAATGTGAAATATTCCCTATTACCGACAATTACAGAAACTAATTTTTTTGCATAATTTTGAGTTTTAAAAAATATCTCTTAGGTATGTTATAGTTTTAATCAACATCTGTTAGGTATTGTATAACTTTTCTTAACCTTTAGAGGATGCAGTTTTGGGATGATCGATTTCTTAAAGAAAATACGTAAAATTAGAATGCATGTGGGTAAAGTATCTGTCACGGATTGAGTCACTATAGTGGATTTTCCGTCCTGTAAAGGTTAACATTAAAAAAAAACAGTCTATCTGTATTTATCGGGAATAACGAGGATTTTATATTATATTAATTTAAATAAAAATATAAAAGCTAAAGACTCGAACCTGAAGGATTTAAATCAAAAAATCTCATTGGCGCTTTTAATATACAGTTTATCATTAAGTTGTGGATGTTGTAACTTGCATTTTTACAAATTTTATACAGTAATACATTTCTCCCAGTAGATAAAATAGCGCCTCCAAATACTAAGATTCCGTGAACATAAAGAGCTTTATACTTGTCAAGATCTTTGGTTCTTGTCCTAACGAACAATATAGATAAAATAATTTTTTTTTAATAATAGGATTTTTTTATACAACAAGGAATATATTAAATTTAATACTAACCAATACGCTAACCAATAATCACTTCCACTATTGACTACTTGAGTCAGTAAGAATATAATCACTAACGAGGAAAGCAAAAAATAAGAGCCACTTGCTCGGAAATATTTCCAGTACAAAGAATTTTTAACATTTCCTTTTGCCACAAGCTCTTGAGTTTCTTTGGGTTCATCTTTATTCTCATTATCGGTGGAAGTGGGTAAGTCTAATGGGACATCTTCAACATTTTCCGGAGCGTCTACTTCCGTCAATTGTTTTTCCGCAGTTTCATTTTTATCCACATGTTGGAAAAATCTATCATGCTTTTGGAAATTTTCAAAGTTTCCTTGAAATTCTACTTTACCCTAAAAAATCAATCATGAACAATTAATTGAATAAGTAAAGAAGTAAACTCATATTATTATTCTTTAATAGCCAGTAATTATTTACCTTTTCTAGATAAATAATTGCATCAACATTTTTCAAAAATTGTACTTGATGAGTTACTAAAATGCGAGTTTTATCTTTTAAGTAGCCATTAATACAGTCTTCAAAAAGGCGTTTACCAACTCGAGTATCAACTGCTGAAAGGGGGTCATCAAGAAGGTAGATATCAGCGTCTCTGTAAACAGCTCTACACCAAAACAGTAAAGTATTTTTAAATCCTTTTAATTGAAAAAAAATGTTATAAAGAATTTGTAGTCATAATATATTGACATATTATTATCAATTATAAATTAAAACCTTTTAGAGTTTAAATTCTATGAAATTTGTCATTATAATTAGAAGTAAAAAAATGATTACCTTGCAAGATTAACTCTGGCACATTGTCCACCGCTAAGTGCAGCACCCTTATCACCAACGAGCGTTCTATCGCCATGCGACAGCTGATCAAAGTCTTCGGTCAAGCAACAAGCTTTCGTTACACGATTATATTTCTCCTCGTCATAAGGTTCACCAAAAAGTATGTTGTTTCTTACGGATGCGGCGAACAACCAGGGCTCCTGACTCGAATAGGCAACTTTACCGCGAGTGCTGACCAGACCAGTGCTCGGCCGAAACTCGCCTAGGATCAATTTTAGAAAAGAACTCTAAAAGAAGGGACGAAAACGATTGCGGATCAACTACACGAGCACGACGGCACGCTTTTTTCACAAAATTAACTTATTTTCCGTTTTTGCACTGAAAATTTAAGAAGCTTTCAAAGTCACTTTTTAAACATTTTAATGACTAACAAATGAATTTTAGAGAAATTGTTTTTTAAAATTACTTCTTAAATTCACAGTAAAAAATTACGATAGTATTTTTTATATTATTATACCTTTCCAGCGCCTACTGAACCCACTACTGCATACAAGCTTTTAGTCGGTACAGTGACATTAATGTCTTGCAGTGTATTACCAATCGAATCTTCTGACCAAATTGCATTAACTTTTTCGATCGAAATACTTGCTTTATTACCATCATTATTCTCCAAAGGCTTTTTTTCAGATTCAATTTCTTCAAGAAGCAAGAAATTCTATGAAAAATAAAAATAATGAATTATAACTTTTAAAAAAATACTATAAAATAGTGAAAAATTTTGAATAACTAACTAATTTAAAATATAATTCTGTTAACAAATAATTTTTACCTGAACCCGATTGATTGAGACTTTAGCTTCCGCATAAAAGTGCAATCCTCGGGGAAATAATGCAGCCATGGTTAACTGTAATGTACTGCAATATTGTGCTATCGCAAACACTTTATCAGCTGATATGTTTTGATCTTGAAGAACGTAAACCATAATGGTTATGAATAATGCGGTACGTTGTGCATATGAAAAAGAGGCCCAAGTTGCACCTTTCAAATAATTTGAGATCGCAATGACTTTAAGTTCATTCCTTTAAAGAAAACGGTAATTTGAAAAAATATGATATATGTATTTTAAATTTACGGTCAACTTATTAATTTCTACTGCATAATATTATAGAATTTGTTTGATTTGCATATTCAAAAATTAATATGCAATGACTTTATTAAATAGTACATTACGTAACTAGTGCGGGAAGTAGGTGATTCCCGCACGGGTGTAGTTTGTAAAAAAAACCGTGCGAGATAACCTACTTCCTGCACGTGTTACGTATATTATTTTTTCATACAAGAGGTCGGAAGTTCGTTCCGTACGTTTTGTCATGTGGGAAGTGTCCTCATTTCTACACAGCTCTTGAACGTGCAGGAAAATACATGGCGTGGCACGCTATGTATTTTCCCGCACGTTTAAGGGCCGTGCGGGAATTGGACACTTCCCGCACGCCGTGTGGAATAGTACATTTCGATACAAGTGCGAGAAAGTGATTGCAGCCTCGTGTGGACAGTTGAAAAGGCCACACGAGGTTGAAATCACTTCCTCGCTCATGTATCGAACCGTATTTTTTGATACGACGTGCAAAAAGCGAGATTTAGCATACGCTTTGTTATCGCGTGCGCGAAATCGAGCTTTGCGGACGGAGTATCGAAAAAATATTATTCAATAGTTGACACAATAGTTACTTACTACACACGTGCGGTAAAGTGATTTTAATCTCGTGTAGACGTTCACACACGAACGTAGCAAGTGTGGAAAATTTATACTAGGTTAAAATCACTTTATCGCGCATGTATCGTACATAATTTTTTGACACGATGTGCGGAAAGCTTGTTTTAATGCACGCGTTTCCGACAGGGCGTGCGGGAAACAAACTTCCCGCATGCCGTGTGGAAAGCTAAATTAATCATTGTGATGGATTGCTCATAATATTTTTATACACTAAAAATAAATAAGTCAACTATTTCTATTAGTATTTTACCTTCTAGCAAAAAAGACAAGTTGCTGAAAGACAGGCTCCCAAGTATACATCTTGATTACACGTATTCCATTAATTATCTCGTTCATCAACAATACTCTTCGATCGGTTCTTATTGCTACTTTTTTGCGTAATCCATGTATTAGTTTACCAATGTATACTAAAAATTATTTTCATAAATTATTAAAATTAAATAAAATGTGATCAATGTTATTAAATTTAATAAAGATTATGTCAAAATTGTTGGGAACTGAAAATTAGATGAAATTTACTGCTAACCTTGAACTGGAATAGTTTGCAAAACCATAAAGCAGACGCCAGCTATTGATGCTATACGTACGCTATTCCAAATAAGATAAGCGACTAGAACTCCTTGAATAGGCATTATCCAAATGTAATGAAGAAATACAAAAAATTGTTCGAATCTAACAACATCGTTAGACAACAGATTTATCACAAGTCCTCCTGATGCTTTACTTGCCGATGCGCAGGATAATCTCATGACCTTAAAAGTTTTTAATTTTTTAATGTAAATGAAACAATGATATAATAAATAATATGTATGCCTAATATATTTTATTATTATACAATAAATTTTTCTCTCTTTACAAATTATTTCAAAATAAATCAGATGATGTTTCATTATTTCATCTCCTTTTTACTATCGCTAAAATAAACTTAAATTCTTGAAAATGACGTATTAATTTTAATTTTTTTAACATAATCCTGAAAATAGTATTCTGCGCTGATAAAAAAAAAAGAGTGATGAATATAAGCTTTTCTTAGTAAGGATGTGGTTTTCAGCACAAAACTAAGTCGACTAACCGGTAGTAACCGGTGAAACAGAGACGAATACTAAAAACATCTCACCCGAGTTTGAATTTTTCTCTTCACAATTCTAGATGAATGATTTCGTATGGTCAACGAAACGAAAGTGTCATAAAATGTTCGTATTACTATACAACAAATTTTCAATGAACATACGAACATTTTTTATTTACGAAAATAGTTTACTACCACTCTAATAAACTGATATTCATTTTTAATACTTATCTATCTAAGCAAATTTTTAGTGTAATAAAAGGTTTGGATCATGACTGAGTTGGAAAAAATATTAATATTCAAGAATTTCGTACCATTAAATAAACTTTGTAAATTGTATTTCAGGATAAATATCAAAAATAATTTTGTTTTGGTTAACCGATTATGAACTACATTCTTTAATATCACTTAAATAGAGAATCAACATACTTTTCTGTAGATTAAAGACGAGCACGCAATCCTCAATTGCATACCGAGTTCTCGACCGGCATAAGTCGTGTGACAAAATATTATTGACTCCAGCACAGTCATCAGTATAACGCCAGAGGCGTAAAGGCATGCGTCAGTTGAGGTCGATGTAGCATTCGGGGCAAAGTGACCAATTAAAAGACTCAGAGCAAGTGGCTGCAGTGATCTAGATTGGTAAGGGAAAACCCCATTAACGTCTGGATGATTGAAAGAAATTTTCCAGCTAGCACAATATATCTAAGCTAATGTTTGTAAATGCCGGTTATTGACTTACTTCACGACGATCATCAAGAGAAAAACATAGATCCCCAGGTACATAAAAGGCCATCCGAATGTTCTTTGAATGACTTTGTGCAGACTCGGCTTTTTCTTGCTTCTTTTTGCTTTTTCCAGTTCTTTTTTCCAATTTCTGAGTAATTAAATTTAACATTTTAATTATTTATATTGTAGAAATCGTATCTAGAAATTAAACATTTTATATATCTTTAAAGCAATAGGCAAATATCCAATTTTAAAACGTTCTTCTATTATTATTATTCAAGCATTAAAATGCATCATATTAGTGTTTTAGTAATAAATTTGCAGATTATTTACTTATTATTTTAATAATTAATTCATGATATAGTAAGACCCAACAATATTGATCAATTATCAAGATTATGCATATTTATAACTATAAATATAATAATTTTTCCTAAACTTGTGTAATAATATAATAAAATCAGCGAATACCTTTAAAGGAAAATATTCTATTTTACTGCATAATGTTAATGTTATTAATCATTATCATTTAACAACATAAGTGTAAAGTATTGTGACTTCACGTGATATTATAAGATTACAGTAAGACTCATTATGCTATCAAATTTTTTGCGTCATCAGCATTGACAACGATGTAATGATAAATCGTCACAAATTTTTTAAAAATTTGAAACGAGAATATGTGAAACCTTTGGAATCTTTAAAGTGCGTTACGCTTATTCATCACCTTTGTAAATAAGTAATGAAAAAACTTATATTTTATTTTTTTAATATAATAGTATTAAAGTAAATTTAGAAAAAAAAGAAAATGTAATGTTTTTGATTGAAATTGACAAAAATAATCAAATTAGAATCTACTCAGTGTATTTTTATAAGTTTAATATTAAATAATTTTAAATATATTTATAATATTTATTATCGTATACAATTTTATCTTGCTAATCTTTGAGCACAGATGCGACTGTTAATGATTCCCCAGACTTTAACTTTGAACTATTTTACCATTTCAAGTATAATTAATTTTTATACAATATCCATACATTTTCTCAGTTTTTAATTTTGAAAAAAAAAAACAATTCGTCTTTTCTTTGGCTTTGCATAAACGCAATAGGTTACCTACTCTGAAGACGACACTATTTTACAAAATTAAATAGTGAATAAAAAATGGATAATCATCGTAACATTATCTTAAAAAAATTCTAATTTTATTGCAGCTGTATTTAACAGTTTTATGTTCATAATTTATATCAAAGATTAATGATTCAATATTATTAAATTCTTGTTGCAATTAAAAGCCCGAATTGCATCATTTGTTTTTATATTTGATTAAGATTTCGGCATGATATACCTAAGACAAGAAATTCATACAAACTAATTTTTAACTGAACTTTGTAAAAGTTGCATTTAAAAAAATAATTATTAAATATGGCAATCTAAAAGGATTATTTTAATTTGTAAATAGTTCATAAAATGTTTAGTCACTATGAAGATTATAAGTAACGTAAAAGATAACAATGTTATCTTAGAACTCAGCATTTTCGACGTCATTTTGAAGGTCAATCGTAACTGTAAAGAATTATAACAATCATTGCTACTATAAAAATATTAGAAAAGTTTTTAGCGCTAAGAATATTACCAAAATTGAAAAAAATTACATATTAGAGAGTTAAAATTAATTAGAGCCAAATGAACGTAGACGTATTTAACATGGTGACTTAAAATATTATTAATATTGATTACATAAAAGAATAAATAAATTTACACACGTTTGTAACTTATCACCCAGAGTCGCACTAAGGTCTTTTGGAAGAACATTGTGAATATCCTTTGGCTCAAGGTTATTTTTCCTTCCATACAAAAATATTGGAACTAGCCAACTGTAAATAAAAATGAGTAAAGCAAATATTTATTTTAATTGTTGATACTTTGTTGTTTTAATGATATGTTATTCATGATAATAGTTAAGAGTAAAACGACACAGCTAAGATAAACTTAAAGACGAAGTTAACATAAATTTTTATTATTTTTATATTTAAAGATAACTTGATTAGATTGTATTGCCATTCCCAGACTCAATAGGATGACAAAGCTATTTAAAAGATTTGAGTTCTTAAAAAGTATGTCAATGACTTTACAATTTTATAAAATTAATCTCATATTAAAAGAACTAAGATATTTTCACTTAAGTGATAATTTTTGCAAATTATATAATCCTTATCAAATTATAATTTTGAACATTGAATTTCTTTGTTATTAAATCTTCGATGGCAGAATTGTTAGTAAACTTTAAAACAAAAAATTCAATAGATTATTAGAATTATTATTAGAATAATGGACTATTTATTTATGTTAACTTTTTTTATCTGCAATTCAACTAGCAGCTAATTAGCTGGCAATAACAAGCTACTTTGTAACCAAAGTAATTACAAAAGAAAAATTAAATTTTTATTGCATCGGTAATCACTGTTATATAAAAAAAAATAATTCGCATCGAACTCTTTCAAAATTCATTATTTATTTAATGAATTAATTATAACGATACATGAATACAGTTATGCATAAATTTTATTAAGAACTATTAAGTAACTCTGGAATTTTTATAGTAAAACTTCTTCTTATATGTGATTTTTTAAAATAAAAATTATAATTAATAATAACTTTAAAATAAAAATAACTTATTATTTAACTTAGTTAATACAAATATAACTAAATAAAATAAATTTTAAGAACATTGTGAATAATTTAATTTTTTTTATAATTTTCAAATTACTTTTAAAAAGGTTACTTCAGAGTGTTTCAAAAAATCAATATTTAAAAAACGATTAAAACATATTAGATGAATGATAATGGTACATAGTATTATTCAGGATGTGATACAATTTATTACTAAATTTAAATTCAGAAGAATTTCATTCAAAAGAATATGCACTATTTGAATGGTTCCACAACGATTTAGTGCTATCTGTAGACAGACTTTCTTTCACTCCAAATATTTTCGATACGTTAAAGCGTGATTAATTGTTTTTATCAAAGTAAGCCAAACTGATTAAATCAGATGTTATACATCATATCAGTTCAACCTGAAAATTATGACTTTGACATGATTTTTTTAGCAGTAGTAGTACAAAATACAGTTTGATCTTAATATGCAAGTTGATTATTGACGGAAATGATTTTTACCCAAGTGAGAAAGAAAAAATATAACGAACTTCCACACACGTGTTTTGTCATACCTATTATTTGAAAATATTTTAATTGAATGATTATTTATAACTATTTTATTTTTAATATTTGCTTAATATTAGCTACATCGATGTTTAAATGTAAGTGGGTATAGTATTTCATTAATAATATAGTTTTAAAGTTGCATACTTATAATACTCTACTTGTAAAAAAAAAATAAATAAAAATATATCTGAAATGAGACTTGTTAGTAAGATGTTATTAATTTTTTTTTTAATCTTATTAGTTTGTTTATTATGTGACTATACAATAATATACCTAAATATAATTTTGTTAAAATAAATTTTAGAATAATTAACCGCGAAAATGCAAATTTGTGCCTTGTATACATAGCTTCTTTATAAATTAAATTTTGACAATATGCTTAGTTTTATGTAATTACAGGCAGTTTTTCTACTCAATGCAATCTCAAAAAAGTAAAAATTCTTTTTGCTAATAATTGTAAGCCCAATTATAAGCTTCACAAAAGTTTTCATTGAAAAGTTTATTATGAAATGGCTTAATCTATAAATAATATCAATCTATTTTAGATTTTTAGTCGAAAATTAAAAATGTTTAATACTCCGATTTTCTTTATTAAATTACGTTTCTCATATTCTAAAAATTCTGTGACAGTAAATGTGACTTTATTAAAAATATAACTCGAAAACTTTATTTGGGTAATTAACAAGCCGAATACTTTGAACCGGTTCACGCATTGTTTTATAAAAGTAGTCATTCAATGAGTTGCATAAAATTTATTCTTTTTTAAATAATAAAAATGATGCATGTCATGCCCCGAAGGTAAGTATTACGTATACATTAATATTTCACGTATAAGTAGTCACTGATGAGCCTCAGTCTTAAGATTCACGTAAGCACGATGAAAGAATATAAACCGGTTTGAAAAATTAAAAAAAGTCTCTTTTAGCGAAAATGAAGAAATATAAACAAATGATGGCATCCGATTTTTAAGTTATTCTTCGCATTGATTAATACAGGCAAGAGGTACATTTTCTGTTGAACTCATTGTAAGGAAACAATTTTACGGTCACCTTGTAAATCTCTAACTTTAATAGTAAAATTATTTTCTTAAATATTTAAAAATTTTATTTAAAATGTAATTGCTTCAAATTATAAAATTATTGATTTCTGTCATTAATTAAGTACACGCTAAATAATCTTTTAAATTAAAATATCTTAGTACAATGCAAGGAATAGATTTAAATTGAGTCTCATAGTGCTTTACGTAATCACAACAAATATGCTTTCATAAATGAAAGTGAATGTATAAAGTATGAATTTTAAAACAATTACAAAAAATGTATCAAAATAAACGCCATATATTTATATAAAAATGATTTAAACGTGATTAAATTTTTATCTTTTCAACTATAATATAAATTAGTTTATCTTAACATCATTAATGAATCAGTCAAATCACATGATTTTTAATAAATTGCAATAAAATTTTTTGCATTATGTTCAAATAAAATTTTAACAGTAAAGAAAATATAACTATGCAATACTATATAACTTTATAATAATAATAACTTATAGTAATAATGTAATATTGTTTAAGTATTTGAAACTACACTTTGCTTTTTATTATTTTTTTTTTTTAGTTTTAAACTAAATATACTTAATATTACAAATAAATCTGAAAAAAAAACGAAACTTACCAGAAAAACAGTTTATTTACAATATTAGCTTTTAGCCTTGGATTTGGGGTGTCATATTTTTTGCTGGTGTCCATCTTGTTCTATAGGCTGAGAAACACTGTTTGAATCACTAAATCTTAGTCGATAATCATAGTTAATGAGAGTGCCGCTTATGATAAAATTTATATCTGTACATTTATGAACAGATAATTGAGTAATGCACACACTTATCAAATTAACTCAACAAAATTGTCTATTGATAGCAGAAATCTTCGTAATATATCAACTTTATTCACTTGTTAACTCATTCCCTGCTAATTCCACACTACCAAGTAGCCTTTAATTTGCTTATTAAACAAAAATTTTATTTGCTCACAAGTGTATTCACAGTGTAAGAATTTGCACGATAAAGTACTAATATTGTTTCAATCTGACTTCAATGACACGAATAAGAAACAACATTTCATAAATTTACCTAAAAAATTCACAATTAAAAAAAAAACTTTACAGTTATAAATTTTTCATACTAAAAAATTTGACCGTCTACAGCAAGCAATCCAACTACACCTACTTAAACTTCTAAGAACCGCACATTCACACACCCGTTACTTCGTTACTCCAAGCCGCACTGCACGCGCGCACGTAAAAATAAACCGGATCTAAATCGGCAGCGCCCGATCTCAATCGCAAAGCCGACTCTCATTACGCGTTTTCACTGAAAAAGAAGCGCCCGGTCACCATCTATCTTCGGCCTTTTAACTCATAGAAAGAAAGAAAAGCCAAATAAACGAAGAAAACGAAAGCGGAGCTGCGAAGCCTCGTCGAGCGGCTGGCAAGCCGAGCTCACGACGACTGAGCTAGCGCGGCGTGCGTGCTAGTTGCGCGGGGGAAGGCGCCAAAGATATCGCCGCAAGGCTGCCTAGCAGCCGAAACGCATCGCGGCGAGCGAAAAAAAAAACCGGAGAGAGAGACGGAGAAAGGAGGAGGAAGCCACGTGCTCCCTTTTATTGGACTGCGTTGAGCCGCACTTTGCTGCCGACGCTGGCTGGTTTCGCATTTTGCGCGAGCCGCCCATTAATTTATCCAACTGACGCGCCTGACTCATTGAAGGTAATCCCGTTTTCTGCGCGAACTTTGAGTTGTAAAATTTACAGTATATTTGTTGGAAAAGCAATGAAAGCGGAGTTAATGTCTTGGAAATGATGCCGGTTTGCATAACTAGACTGGCGCGCTAGTTTTTTTTAGCGGATGTGTATCTCCGATTTACGTAATGCCATAAGCAAAGTGCGAGCAATGCAAATGCGCTTTCGTAAAAATTAAGAAGGAAAATTTCAGCGTGCGTTCTGTAAATAATGAATTGCATCTTACTTGATAATATACGACCTTGTTTCTGTATTGGATAAAAAAAATTTTATTTAATATTATTTATTCTTAACCAAGGTTAAGATAAAAATCATATATATATTATTGTATTATAAAAAGTTAAATTGCAATTTTAATTGCAAATTTAAAAAAGCAAAATGGCAGTGACATGTTTAAACTTGGAAAATGAGTTAACAAAAATGCATTATTACGTAGTTGAGATAAGTTTTGAGTTAGTTAAGACATTAGTTTTTTCATATCGTCTATACACATCGGATTTAAGGAGTAGATTACTTTAAAATATTATTTACAAATATGAAGCTAGAACCATTTTCAGATGCAGCAATCCAACTTTTCGATCGCTTGAAGATGATAAGCCGAAAAATGGTCTTTTAAAATTTCTGCAACAGAGTATTTATCGAAAGAAAAAATCTCATAAATTATTCAATGAAAAACAAAAATTATCATATCTTTATGCAATTTAAAGATTTTTTTCATAAGTTCATACTTAAGTTTCTTGCTTCTATTGTGTCAAAAATATCTTTGACCGGAAGTTTGATAATAAATTTAAGGCGGAAGCGGTTAAAAAATTCAAAAGTTTTTAAAAAACAGTAAAATTTTATATTATAATTTTATTTTATAATAGTACATTACCCAACGAGGGTAATGATCACTTTAGCTATTATTTTTTCTAACGAGTGCGTTAAATTAAATTTAAATAGAAATAATTGAAAACTTCGAAAAAGATTAAAATAATATACTACGGCGAAGGGAAAGAGGGTAACAGGGATTCGGAGGGCGAAACCTCCACCCAAAAACATGATTTTAAAAATCGTTGTGATAAAATTCATTTCGATGATAGAAATCAACTGATAAATGTATTTGACGGTACGAATCGTTCGAAAATGTGATTGATATTGATAGTTTTGTCTCTTGCGAAGTGATTGTAAAGAATGTAAACAAACAGTGCCAGACGCTCGAACTATTTACTCTAAAGTATTCAATGGGTTTTCTTATCGAAATCAAATCGAATGATACATTGACTGTTTCGCATAAAATTTAATTATTTT
>JAPYZB010000577.1:0-20722 GCA_030522745.1 Eupelmus kiefferi | reverse complement strand
TCTCGCGCGCTTTCCAGCTTTTCGGAGCAACAATCCTCGGGCTTTCACCCACTGCGCCAAATCAGCGCAGCAACACACAACAACAGCCTGCTGCTGCTGCGCGAGCGGCTTCTGCGCGCGTCTCTCGCTCACAGAGAGCAAGCGAGAGAAGAGAGAAAAAAAGAGAACTCAGGAGAGTCTCTCTATATACTCTACGAGCCGAAAACACCGCCGCGCATACGAGAAAGACAGAGAGAACGAAAGAGAGAGACAAGGACGGCACTAGCCGGGATGGTTTCATTGCCCTTTCGAGGCTCCCCCTTTATCACCGGCGCTCTCCCTCCCCGCTCTCTCTCTCTCGGCGCGCGCGAACCGCCTTGTCCGTGTATACGCGCTCGGCTGTGTGCGTGTCTCCTCGACGCGCTGCCGCGGCGAGACTCGACGAGAGATACTGTGCGCGCCGCCGGACTGTGTATACGCGGCCTTTCCTCGCTCCGCGAGAGACGCGCCGATATTACAGAGATATAGGCACACACGCGCGTCCTCGTCAGATTCTCGCCTGCTGTGGGACAGAGAGAGGCCAAGGAGCTGGTTTTCACACCCAGGAGCTCGTGAGGAGGAGGCCCGCTAAGGTAGGAGTGTGATAACGCTCGGCGCGCTTGATAATAAAGCCGCGCGGCGCGTCGTCTGTTTACGCGCTTTGTTTTTGTCCGCGCGCCGCCGGCGCCGCGCGCTTCTGAGCTCGCTCTTTATCTCGGATTTCGGATGCTGCGGTAGTAGGTTTATTGGTGATGGATTTTTTTTCGGAGCTGCGGGTGTGTGTGGAAGCGTAGGACCTTTGTTTTGATCGGTTATCGAGGGGGTATGGCGCGGGGAACGCTTGCTCCGTTTTGCCGCTTGTGTTTATATACACGCTCGGCGCGTGGAATCGACTTCTCGGCGATCTATCCTCAATTTTCGTTTTATTATTCTCTGCTCCGAAACTATTATCCTCTCGCGAGCTATAGGCCGCTTTCCGTCCGAGATAAGAAGAAAGAGCGGATAATCGTCTCGCGTTCGATTCAAAACTCCTTATTTCCATAGCCGTCTATTCCGCCTCTGCGTTGTTTCCCCGTATGAATATTTATCGGTCCGCCTCATCCTTTCACTAGAAAGAAGAAAAAAAATATATATAGAAGCCGAACGCTCGGGCATCCGTATTTTAAAGATATATATACAGAACGGCTCTCCGGCGAGCGAGAGAGAAGGAGAGTAGCGTATCCTGCATGTAAACAAAGTGTGTGCGTCGTCTCGCTCGCTGCTCTCTCGCGTCCCCCTCGCTCTCGCTCACGCATGTGCGCGCCGCCCGCTCCAGAGGTAAACGTCCTCGAGACAGTCGATGTATATATCTATACTCTACGTGAGCGCGCTCTCCTGTATACTTATATACGTATATATATAAGTATAGCTATATATATATATATACGGCACGTCGTCCCTACGGCGTTTCGCAAGCTCGCACCGACGCAGCTCTCCCCCCTCTTCTCTCTGGCTCCCCTCCTTTTTCAGTATTTTTTTTCGTATTCGGCCCAGCCGAGGGTGATTATGGCTGCGTGTAGACGGTTGTTGGCAAAAGGGAGCGAGAGTCGCGAACGCGAGTCCGCGCGATTTTCCGTAAACAAACTTGACCCTGCCGGATATACGCCGTTGCGCTGGTCAAGTTTCGGAGCGGGTGAGAAAGAGAGGTGGAATGGTGCGCGTTGGATATAGGTGCGCGCCCTAAAGTGCCGTGATGTGAGACACTGTGCGTGCGCGCGCACTCGCGCCTCTCTGCCGTGTGATCGCCCCTGTACATGTGTATACGTTAGTACACACGTGTGTGAGTGTGTATACACGAACGAGAGGTGAACGATCGTGACGCGGGAGCTTTTGGAGGGGAGCTGTGGAGCTCGGAGCGTTTTTGACGCCACGCTGCAATGTTGTATGGAGAATCGTGAGAGAGAGAGAGAGAGAGAGAGAGAGAGAGAGAGAGAGAGAGAGAGCAGCCGCGCCTCCTGGCGTGCGCGCGCCCGAAGCGCCGGAAAACGTTGCGCTAGGTCAGGTTCGCGACAAGAGAGAAAGAGAGAGAGAGAAGATGGTTTTTCGGTCGATTGTCGCTGAGCGCGCGCGCGAGGGGCCGAGAGATGCGTTATATATGCGGCTGGATTGCGGTGGGATCGAGGCGAGACGGATTTGGAGCTGCTTGATTGGAGATCGCTCGATGAGCGGGAAAGGGCAGTGGTGGGGGTAAGGGAAATTGCTTGGCTGACCGATCGGCTGTTACTACTTTTGGACGTTACTACTTAAGGGCCGATTTTGGAGCGCGGTCTGGATGGGTGTTGATGTTTTGGGATTAGGGTTAAATGAATTTGGTCGTTTGTTTTTGTGGTTTGTTAAACGATGATTTATTAGATTGTCAGTTTCAATTTTACAATTAAAAACTTATAATTAAAATTTTGGAGCATACGGCAATAAATAGTTTTTTCGCTCTAACGAACCTAAAATTATGTTGGTTTGTTACCTTAACACATTATATAATTTTAAATTTTCAATCCTGATTAAATTATACATACAAAATTATATTAAACAAACTTAAGTACGCACGCTTAAAGAAATATTAATTTCATTTTAAGCAATAAATTACACAATTTACTCAGAACAAGTACAAAAATAATTGACGAATTTCATTGATTTCGTAGTCAATCAAATACAAAAACAACAAAACTAGTATACTAAACATACATTTTCAAACAAACTCCAATCGATCTCAACACAAACAACCCCCAACCACCCACCACCCTCAAAATCTTCGAAATCTCGCGCCACCAAATCCGTGACGGTCAGGCAGCCGTCACAAGCCCGTACCGTGACGGTCACTCTTTTTCCAGGCCAGAATCAGACATATAAGAGCGAGAAAGAGAGCGAGAACAAAAACAACATCCCCGCTGGCATCGAGAGACGTAAGAACCAGCCAACGTCGAAGCGGCAGCGCATCGGCCGTGCAGCGATATGCTCGCGGCGAGTCGCGCCGCGTTTCTCCTGCGCGAGCTTATGACCGAGAGCGGCGCGAAAGAGGCGCGATTAGCGAGCGCCCGGGACAGCGAGCATCCGAAAATGAACCACATTCACAAGGCACGACAGAGTAAGAATACATATACATATATATACTTACATATATACATACTTACAATTACACTTGAACCTATACATATACAGCCGTGCGTATACAAAGTGGATATATAACCGCTCGTTTAGTTTGGCGCGCGCGCGCGCGCACTTGGCGTGACTCCGGAAAGCAGCGCGCGAACTATATACGCGGTACAACGACTTCTTTCGTATATATGCCTGCAAGCGTGTACATAGATATATGCGCCGTGTGCTCCGTATTTTGAGACTCGGCCAGCGGCAACCTTTTTATTTCCACTCGTCGCGTGGTTCGTCCGCATCTATAGTCGCGTATATAGACACACATGCGACTGAGAGAGAAAGAGCTCAGGTAAACGAACCAAAGGCGTGTCTACTATACAGCTCCTTTTCGGATTTTGCGCGCGAGTTGTGCCAGTGGACTCTGTGTGACTGTTACGGAAGCAGCCGAGCTCGCAGGTGTATATGTAACAGTGTTGTGTGCTCGCCTCGCTCGTTATGGCTTCCAATTGAGATGGAACGTGCTTTTGTTGGGATCGCTGGGAAAACTCGTTTGCGCGCTCTCTCGCTCCTTCTTTCTCCTTCTGTCGCGTTCGAGAGCTCTAGCCTGCCTAGAGAGTGAGAGGATATTTTGAGCTTGGGTTTTACAAGTGCTGCGGAGTACGCTGCTTTGGAGTTTTTTCTGCTTCGATCGAGGGCTGTGTACTTGGGTTCGATGGCAGGGCTCTTGGATGGATGGTGAATGGTTTTAGTGTACGTTTCTTGGAGAGTTTTTTTGTAAAGTAGGTGTTAAAGTGTGCTTTATAAGTCATAGATCTATGTTGAAATGATAATACGACTTTGGTATGTGAATTTGGAACTTTCAAATTGTTTTTGATTAGGAAGTTCTGTGAGTATTGAACGAATTTTTTGTTTTGTAAATTGTCTGGTATTTTTAAATGATTTCAAACATTCATCATTTTATCATGTTTCTTGCTCCAAAATTCTAAACTATTATTGTATCAATTTATTTTCGTGTATATATGTAATACATCTAAATTTAAATTTTATACAGCTATATATACGAATTCTATACCAGCTTGCATTAGTTACAATGATTATAATTGTTGTCTTATGTCATTGTACGATATAAGAAAGCAATTGATAATTACTTTGCTATTTATGTAATTCATTATTGTTAGTGATAATACTGTCTAATTGGTATCTATTTTTGATGTATCATAACTTAAAAAGTTTTATTAATAAGATTTTATTATAGTTATTGGCAGATAAACAAATGCAAATTTTGTATTAGTGACTTATTGTTTACATAACCTTTTGTAAATAATCTCTTGGTAGTTTTATTTTTAATGAGATGATTCTTTAAATTGTATGATAAAAAATCACAAAATATTCATATATAAGTTTGAATAAATTTTGTAAGTTCAATACATTCTTAGTTTAATACATAAAATTTCTATTTTCCTTTTTTAATTTACGTGATATTCATTTGGTCACTTTACAATATACTATAGAATTTAGGAAATATAGATAAAGTAATTTATACTTTATAGAAAATAAAAATGTTTTAATTAAATAAGCATGTTTCAAATGTTACAGGTGTGCTGTTCAAGATGAAATGGTCACCAGGAGCTCTCTTTTGCGAGCAGGTGGGCGAATTGACTCGAGTTTTCTCACAATGGAATGAATGTGAGCAAACAGTTGTTCTGTATGCCTTATTGAGACGAATCCCTGCGGTTCAGGCTCGATTTCTTGCACAGGCTATTCAACACTCCCTGAATTCTGTCTCAGAACTAGACTCTCAGGAGTTAAATGCTAATAATCCTGGTAATTAATTTTAATTTTGTTTCAATTTTTTATGAAATATATATAATACAGTACACTGGTACTAGCCAGGGAGAAATTCCCTGGTTAGGCCATAATTATAAGACCCCAGGTTAAATTAAATAGAATAGTAATTAGTTTGGATTATGGTCTATAAGCTTTAACATTTGCATTATAATCGTATTATATATAATACAGTAAAAATGTAAAATTAAGATTATACATAATAATATTATGTATATACATATGTGTGTATATATATATATATATATACTCATATGTATATACATAATATTATTTCTTTATTTAAATGAAATATTCTTATTTAAAAATGAAAACCTTTGCAGCTTTCATCACCTCATTATTGTCAGAGACAACGGAAGTTGCCATTAATCAGCTTCTTACTCATCTTCCGCTTCTTAGACCTGGAAATGTTGAGTGCAAGCAAAGCTACTTGATGGTTATACCTGAACTAATCAGCCATTGTGTGACCACAGGCCAATACACAGAGCAAACGCAGCAGCTTCTTAGCTATACTTTTATTCATCCAGCTGTTACTAGTCAGGACAGACGTACACTAACCCAATGGCTTAGACAACTTGAAGATAGAATTAGCAGTGCACAACCAATTCATAGTGTTGATGAGTATACTAACAATACACCAATTAGGTAAATATAAATATTTAATTGAAGAGTAGGTGTTATAAATATTTAATTGAAGAGAGTAATATTGTATATTTAGAATAGTCTCTTTGAAATCTTACCTTAAAGCTTATTCTGAAGTCGATTCTGAATTATTTCCAAACCACTAATTATTATTATTTAAAATATTATTAATATATCTTCTTTATAATTAAGGTGGGACACAACATGGCAAAAGAATGTTAAGCAAAATGACCAAATAAGCCAAGCTTATGGCACCCAATCCGGAACACCTTTCAACTTTCAATTTCAACTTCCTGTCACTCGACAAAGACGCTCCAATAGTTTGACACCACCTGTAGCTTCTTCACATCAACCTGAAATCATTGAACGAAGTGGAAATTCAAATGCATCAACAAGACATAAGGCCAGGAGTTTCAGTGTCTCTGGAGATCATTCCAGTGAGTAGATCAAATTTTTTTTTTTAGTTATACACTAAATATATTACGTTCTTACTTTAACTTATATTATATCTTGAATAGCAGGTCTGATTGGATTAGGACCTCTTAGTCCTCAAAGTTCATGTGCAAGTAGTGGTAGTGAGGGTCGATTAGATGAAGCTTCTGCTCGACCGTTAAGTACAGGAATGAGAGGTCAGTAAAATCTACTTATTAAAGTAGTTTTTCGAAAAGTCAAAAAAAATATATGTACAATTAAAAAATTTTTTTAGACGTTCCATCATGGCTGAAGACGCTACGCCTTCACAAATACAGTTATTTGTTCACCAATCTGACGTATGAGGAAATGATCGATTTAACGGAGGAACGACTAGCCGAACAAGGGGTGACTAAGGGTGCACGACATAAGCTTGCTCTGTCGATCGCCAAGCTCCAACAACGCTATCAAACTCTGCTCAACCTCGAGAAGGATCTGGTACAACCACAGCGCGAAACGAGCCAGTCAGCCTCCTTTGCCCAGAAGCCACTGCTGGTCGGCGCTTTAGATGAATTAAAGGCAATATTGGCGACACCCCTTAAGCCCAGTCAAGAGAATGATGTTCAGGATATTCCGACTCAGTTCACCAAAGTCCTTGGCAAACGTGAGTTTTAACTACTTGAAAGTAAATTGTTAGATTTATTTTCCATTATTGAATAATCAAGATAAATAACTTGTCTTTATGTTTTCAAATCAAGAAAATAATTTCCTGATTTCATAAAATTGTAATGTTTATAAACAAAAACATTATTATATTACTAATTTATAATTGTTATTATTTATTGTTTTAGTTTGCAGCCGATTGGCTTTGGAGAACATAGACGATGCAGTTTTGTGTTCATGCATAAGTATTCTTGAAAAAGTATTGCAACATGATTGCTTTACTACAAGTCAGAAAGAAAAAGTGCAACAATGGCGTAGCCGCCTAGGCAATCCTAGACCAACTCCTAAGTAAGATATATTATATATTTTTAATTAAACAAACATCATTTTATATAATTATTATTATTTTTTAATTCATTTCACGACTTTTTTCATAAATAAATAAATTCTCATATATATTAACAAAATTTGCAGATGGCAGCATAATCATGCATTCTTCAATCGAAGATATTGCAATACATCGCAACATAACCGAAAGCCTAGTTTGAATTTGGGTCATATGGGGAATGCGAAAACCTCAAATAATTTTATGGTGACACCGCATAGGAACAGTATATCGACGCCATACCTGCAGTCGAGTTCCAGTCAATCAACTAATCAGAGCAATCTCCAACCAGTACAGGTTCCCGAAAAACGACCCAGCCTACAGGAGACAAGCCTAGAGGTCTGTAAAAATATACATTCCAGTAGATAGATAGATAGATATAAGATTTATTGCACAATACAGTACAAAATATGTACGTACGAATTCAATTTCGAAACAAGTACTAGTCTTATATTCATATAATTATGTATATAAGACTGGTATAATCTTTATTTAAATAAAGAAAGGTGTATGTGTTAATCTTTGTCGAAACAAGGTGTTAAAATAAGTAAGAGCAAATTTTTCATATTTTAAGTCGACATTTTGAAGAATTTATCAGACCTCCTTTTCAAAGCTAATTAAAATGAATATTGCACTTTAAAATCACATTATTATTAAAATTTTTTAGAATCGAAAGACTAAATAAAACTAGATGTAATAAATGTACTATTATCTATATAAATATCTTGATTTATAAAAGATGTTTTTATTTATATATATATATTAATTAAAACAAAGTAAGAAATATGTGAACTTACAAGACGTGTGTATGAAATTACAGCAGCTACAAAGAACTCTACAGCGCACCTATAGTGCACCAAGAGACAACTTCCTCAGCCACACAAGCAGCGCAATAGAGTCGACAGAGCCGGAGATCAACTCTCGCTTAGAGTCGCTTTGCTTGCGCATGACTGAACAAGCTATTGGTGGCTTTGGTGAGGCCTAAAGTAAATCTCATTTTGCTCGGTAACAATAATCACTAGTAAACGGCACAGCATTCGAATTGTCAACTACACACTTTTATGCAGCAGGTTAGCGCTATTTTTATAATTTTCGACGACGAAGATAAATAAGAGAGACAAAAATGAAAGACGGAGCAAACAAGCGCAGCATATGTATTCTCATATAAACTCAACTGTCCGGCATTAGAGACAAACAATTTGTAAAATAATAGATTGTGTGCGATAGAAAATAATTCATAATTTTTAAGAAAAATACGAGAAACAGTGGTTCAGTGAGACCAAAAAAAAAAAAATGACTGCCGATGGATTGTAAGAAAGAAGATAAGGGCTTGATATCAATTAATCGAAAATATTCCTCATTTTGATACTTTTTTAGTCACAATAATGCGGTTTAAATCCGTATGCATGCACCGTTCTTATGTATTTTCTCTATGCGTATGATCTCCGCAAGAAAATTAAATGCAAAGTAAAATCATTGCAAAAATGTTTTTGGTTAATTGATATTCCATACGCTTTGAGAAAGAAAATGAAAATGAATCATATTCACATAATTTTTAACTGTTTCATTTTGATTTAAGTGAAGATTATATAGGCTATAATGTGTCTACAGTTAAAAATATAAGCTACAAGCCCTTTTAACAGAAAAAAAAACAAAAAATTTATAGAGAGGGACTTCGAGAGTAAATTTTCTCATGCATACTGAATTAGATGTCAAGCTTTTGAAAAGCAGAAAATGAAAAAAATTATCATGATAAAGTTTACTCTTGCTTTTTCGCTAAGGTTTTAGTGCTTATGTCTTTAATAAAGGACCTTATTCTATCGCTAGGACTCCTGGGTGATTGTTGTCGTCATTTTTTGACTAGCTCAAGCAGTCGAGCAATATACGTGAAACGACTAATTCTTGTTTAGACAAAGTCTAACTTTGGATCTCAGCAGAGAGTATATATATTCAAACTTATAGAGAGAGAAAGAGAGAGACAAAAAGACAATAATCCCTCGAGTCCTAAGTGCTAATAAACGTTTAATGCTATTTATATGGAACTGACAGAATTTGGCAAGCCAAATGCTACTAGAAAGATAGATTCTTTCCTTTAGTATTTACTTAATCAGTAATATTCATAAAATATATTATATACACGAATATATTATATATACACATATTATTAGAAGACTTTTTAAGGATCGCATAAGGCGAGAAAGATTAGGGAGAGATCGTGATTGTAATTGTCAGTATGCATGAGGATTCATTTTTATTTGTGTGTTAGAATGAACGATTGAATTGTGGATGAATGATCTATATGAAAGAAGTAAAAGAGAGATAGGCAAACCATGCGATAAACTTGCAATATTGTTTTTGTGTTATCCATTTCGGGAAATGGAATTTTTCTGATTTTACGCTCTCAAGCATCATACTCTAATATAATGTAATTTTCGTTTATTATTATTTTTCTTCCTTTTTTTAACGGATGGACTGAATTAATTACTTTTTTAAATAAACACACAATTATATACTTGCATTGCTCTGTCTGTCGAGATTCTCTCAAAAGTCGACGATACATACATCCTTTTGTCATTTTCTGATGAAGTAGAAGAGTTCGTGACCTCGTTTGTGCGCATAGCTCCACTCGATAGCATAATAATGATGACGGCAAAAATATATATACATAAATATGTACATCGTATCAACTTCGGTCAATTTTTAATTTTTTTGTTCGTCAATTTGAATGAATGTACTTGATGTACATCTCATCACTGATAGCGAGTTGTCCCGGAGTAAGAAACTAAGTGCAATGATTTTTGGTACTGTTTTGTGTGATATATGAATTTATTTAAAATTTGTGGTTGAACAATTGTTTTAAAGAACGTTCATTCAATGAACGCCTTCACTAAATATATTGTCAATTTCTAAAAATTCTTTTAAAAATGTAGAAGAAATGTTGAAAATATAGTTTAAGCTAAAATGTTAAAATTATAAATTACATTAATGTTTTATAACTAACATTTTTCATATTTTCTTCATTATCTTTTCGGTTTTTCAAGTCAAGAACGAAATAGTACACAAAAGAAAAAGAAGGTAAGAAAGGAGAAAAAGAGTAATAAAAAATACAATGTTCTGCGTTGCACGCAGCTTATAATTGTGTTACAATATAAAAAGAAATCTCGCGTATATATTATTATATATCTTCTCCGGGACTATAGCGCTGAGCAATCGACTGGAGCTAAGCGCTCATATGTAGGTCTGTGATTCATAAATAATCGCGTGCTGAAAAAGGAAAACAAGAAATTAGGAGCAGCCAGCACACAGCACGCGTTTATTCTCATAATTGTATATTTTTCATTGGAGCTCCGTCGCAGGATTATATTATATAGATATATCATGTAAGATGTAAAAGTTCTGAATGAGAAGAAATAACGAAGGGAGACACATAAAGAATCATACTGTATACATGTATGCTTTGTAGTTTCAGCACAGATTTCGCGATCTTGTTTTTTTTTCTTTTTGAATCTGAAATCGGTTAAATTCTTCGCTTTTAAAAGGTAAAAATTTAAGTTTATAAATTTGGAATTTTTATCAATCTTTTAAAACACCAATTCAAAAGAAGTGTAGAATAATTTCTTTTTTGAGCAATCTTAATACACTAAAGGCACATTTTTTAAATCATTGTAATAATTGAATTGTTTAATCTATATTATCATTAATCTAAATATTGGTAATTTGTTTCTTGTCGTTGGATAAAATCGTTAAAATGGGAAAGTAAATGGAATATGTACATATGCATTTCTTCTTACTTAGCTTAGCATTAACAATAAACATCACAGTATAAACGTCATATTTCGGAAATGTCTTCAAAAGGCGTACTGTATAATTTTATAAGAGTATACTTGTTTTTAAAAAAAGCTCCTGAACTTGGGGAACATAGGTTAAAAAAAACGTTTGCTTAATAAAAAAGATGTATTTTGATGGCGTGAGAAAAGACATCGAAATCTGTGACTTAGGATTATTACAAATGCATACATTTCTCTCGTGAACAATTCACGAGTTCTAGCGCTTTAATGAAGAATTGGAAGAAAACGTGGCAAAAAGAAGAAACAATCGACACAAGGGAGTTTTAAAAAAGTCAGAAGCGCCTTTCGAACCGTTAAGAACCCTACTAACTGTAAGACTAAAATTAATTACTCTTAATTAACGTATAAAACAATGAAAGACTGACAATTTCACGCGTTTCAACGAGAGAACCCAAACAAAAGAATAAAAAACATACAAACGAATGAATCGTAGTCGGTGAGTCGCGCGCATGGAAGTTTTCCTCGGTGACGAGGCGAATAAGGAAAGTCGGAGAGAGAAAGAAAAAAGCTACTAGGATTGATGCGTGCGCTTCCGTCTTCACGAAATTTCTTTGTAAAGGTGCGTTCTGCGTGCGCGTGAATGCAACAATTGGAAGACTGCAGAAAAAAGGGGAAAACGAAAGAGGAAGAAAAAAACTGAATAAAAAATCGTGTTAGCAAGAGAGACAAGAAGGCGAGTATTAGGAAAGAATGAGCAAAGAAAATGTAAGAGAGGCGATGATACGAGGAAGTGCGAGAGCACAGACCTCGTGAAATAAAAAAAAAAAATAATAATAATGAACTTTATAGAAATGCGAGGTATCGAATATAGCGCAAGTACTTTGTAGTACGTTAAGGTTTTACGCGTAAAATAAACAAGATTGTAACGATTATATGCATAGCGCTAAAAAATACACATTGTATTAGGTGATTAATTGATGTAAGACTACTTGAGAAAATGCGTGGTAAACGACCGATTATATACGATGAAACGAAAAAGTAAGCTAAACCCTTTGATGATGGAGCCAATAAACTGTTTACCTCATCGATTGGTTTGCTAATCTACACACACAAAACACACGAAACATTTCACATCCAGTAAACAATCGTACTATTTAAAATATGGCCGAGGCTCGCTCGTGATCGTCTTTGTTATATCCGTAATTAATAAAACAGTTGACTTATTTTTATTTAATCATTGTTTTGATAACAGAGAAAATTCGAAAATTCGAAAAACTAGTTAAAATGGTCGAAGGTTTCTGAATAAGAATTACAATGTGAGATATAAAGGGCTTTGAAGAAAATATATTTAGTATACACATTAAAAAAAAATTTAAATTCACAAAATTAAGAAGAGTCGAGCTTCGGAGTGTCGGGCAATATTTCAATAAGCACTGTCTAACATGAACTCCTGGGAGTATAATTTTATCAAAAGCTAGTCAATCGATACATTTTTGTAATATGTCACGTAAATAGGTAGTCGTTTATAATAATTATGCGTTGCATTATACTTTTATTATATGTCTCATTAACTTAAGTCCATGAAAAAAAAACATAATGTTCGCACTAGCACGAGTAATTACTTTGCGTTTTTCGATTTCTTCTTTCTTTTTGTAAGATCGAGAGGCAGTCAATTTTGCTGTTTTGAAAGATTGATTTTTCTGCGACTAATGATGAACTTTTCCAAATTAGGAAATTGACTTGTTTAGGCAAATTTTTGCTTGACTGATTTTTCCGTAAATTTTTTTTTCTATTCGTTTTTTCGATATTTGAGAATTTAAAGACTTAGAAAATTAATGGCATTTGTTTATTGTAAAAATTTTTGGGCTTAATTGCAAGTCATATTTAATTTATTCACTAAGATTATCTGTGCAAATATTGCAGAAGTAAGTTACAAAACATTATTTAAAAAAATAGTATTCTGTAAATTACTTTTGCAAAGTACTTAATTGTTTAAACATTTATTTCAGAATCAAAAACACGAATGAATTCAACTTGTATTTTTTGACCAACATTTGATAGTATAATATGTTAAAAATTGAAAGGACTGATTTTCTCGAAAAAAATTGAAAGTTTTGTATATACTTGAGAATTATTTAAGATGTGATTATTAAGCCACAAAAAGGAGTGATGATATGAAAGAGAGAGAACGAGCTAAATTTTAATGTGCAAATTAACCGGTGGTTTAATATTTGACTGCTACATAAATATATTTTAAGACTCTGGCGCCTTTTTTATAAAACGCAATCGCCAATGAATTAGAAAAAAAAATTAGAAAAAAAATTGTAAATTAAGAATACGTGCAGTAGGTTTTACAATATTATTTAGACTGTTTTATTTTATTTTCTCTTTACGTTTATGTATATTGATAAAAGAAAGATAAACGAGCTTTGTAAGACTTCGTATAAAAAATAAGAAGAAAAAAGAGAGGCATCAATCTTTCGAAACGATATAAACTTTGCCATCTCGAAATTCTTTCGAGAAGCATAATACAATTGTGCATATAAACCCAATGATCAAATCTACTTTGTCCAAGGCGGGGCCTGAATGAGCAAAGCGAATAAAAAAATGAAATAATTGAAGAAAAAAATGAAATGAATTTTTATTCACGAGCCTCCTTGATGGGGGTGTCTGATTGTCGCCACTTTGATTCCTTCTTAATTATTCTTCGGCGATAGTAAATACAGTTCTGTATTTGATAAATTACAGCACTTTTTAAGTTTAAATGCGATATGATAAAAATTATAATCTTAATATTTTAAATGTCATCTATTTTAAGTCACTTTGATTATTGATTAATCCCTGAAGAAGTGCTGGAATACAATTTACTTTTTATTTTTCCTTTATCCTCCTTCTTTTCCTTTTCTCTTACCTCCTCTTATTTTTATTGAATGAAACTAAAAATATAGAACTGTTTACTTATGCATTTTGCTATTTGCGTCGCGGTTTGACCAACGCAGTAAAAAAAAATGAAAACAAACCAAGGAAAAAAATCTTTGCTCTACTGCAGAAAGAACATTTGCAGCAATAACAGTTTGCAGCAACTCTTTCTTTTTTTTTTAATATAATTTGCGCGAGTGCAAACACTTAGCGACGATCGTTTTTGTCTGAGTATGTACTTACAATTACGTATACAAGCTTGGCAGCTCTAACAATAACTGAAACAGAATAGCATACGGACAGGAGTACAATATTGTCGAGATTCCTTAGCCGTCAGCGTTTAATAAGTAAAATAAGAAGAGAAAGAGCGACTGACTGAAGAAAAAAGGTTGTGCATCTGTCTTCTTTTTATTCTAGCTACAAATGTAGTTTTTAGCGACTTTTCAATGACGACTATAAAATAAAAAAAATAAAATAAAAAACGAAAGTGTGTTTTCCTGCGCTTTTGTCTCGATGGTAATATATATTTCTAATGAAATAAGATTGCGATAAAAAAATACAAAAAAAAAAAAATGATTCGACGACGAAACTGCACTTGTTAAAACGAAACAGATGCATGTCCTTAAATTAATAAAAATTGTGCGATATTGTTGTTTCATCGACTTTTTCCTGGAAAAAGCTTTATTGTGTGAAAAAAGAAAACTGTTTGCACCCACAGAATATATCCTATATTTTCATGAACTCACTCACTTACACGCCAACTATAAAAAATGTAACCCACGAGCTTGATATAAATTTTTGTAAACAAGTCGTATACTTCAACGAACTCAGCAACTTCGAAAAATTCATTAAGATAAAACGATCGCAGGTTTAAACGTTTTTCCGTGAAAAGTTTGTGCGAACTGCAACATCGCCGTCGTTCATCCCTCGGTGTGTTTCTTTTTAATAACGACACCGGCTGGGGGACTTAAGTAAAAGAAAAGTAGATAGAAAAGCGGACGTTATTAAAACAAGGAAACTAGGAAAGTTTTTAGGAAAAAAAATAAACTCGACGATAGGATCGTCACTGCGTTGATTCTGTGCTGTCGCTTTTTTCATGTGGGCACGAAGAAAAATGCGCATGCGGGGATAAAAGGATAAAAAGGACGGAAAAACGAAGGAAAAATAAGATTTTTTTTTTAAAGGAATGAAAAATACACAGCGGAGGCAAGAAAAAAAGAATCCGGTTGCTAATTGGAATAATTTAGTCACGTAAGCTTGGACATCTTGTAAAAATGCCATTTTTGTACTGTTACGACGTCAGCAAATTAGATTGACGATGGTACTCCGATGTTGTAGCATGGAAAACATTTTTTAATAAAACATTTTTCATACGAACACTAATTGAATGCGTTTTGTGGCTATTTTATTTTCCTGTGTTCCAAATTACTCTTTCCTTTCAGAGTTCCAAAATATGTTTTAAAAACTAACTTACTAAATTTTTTACGTTTTACTTTAACGAATTGTAACATTAAATTTTATATAAATTTTTCTGCAACATTAAATTTTCTATTTAATAAATTACGATTCTAAACGATATCGTCTAGTATTTTCATTTATTAAGTAGGATTTATTGTTATTTTACAGGTGAAAAAATCATTTACTGTGTAACCCTTTTTTAGAATTATTATATTCAAGAGAGCGGGGCTGCACTCAGCGGTCTCTAGTTTAATAAAAATTTTTCAATTTACAATAATTTATTATGTTGAAAACAAAATAAGCAAAGATTCGTTATTTATAATCTTCTTTCAAGATTAAAAATAAGTTTTCATATATAAATTTGTAAAATTAAAGCTATATTTTGTCGGACAAAATGGAATAGCCCGTGGGCAGCTGTCTGTTATTCATTTAATTGTCTCCACGGTTCAGTTAACATTCTCCAAAGAAGTATAGCTTTATTTTTGCAAATTTGCAACACGATCAATGATTGTTAATTGCGATGGAAAAATTTTATTAAACTATAGGTTGCTGATTTCAATGCAGATCTCCTGAATCTTAGATCTATTTATGTGTTTTGTCCTGATTTTATCTTCAGGAATCATCACTAAGGCGATAGACGGCACTACCTTAAACTCCGAGGAAAGTATAAAATCTATTCTTACTTACGAAAATGTCACTTGCACTATTTTGTTTGATCAAATTTTAACGTATCTAACAACCTCACACTTTCAATATCGATATGGAACTGAAAACTTTGTCATATTCTTACCAGGCTGTCGGTGGCTTTTCCGTCTTTGAGGCGGCCCAGCGATACCCCCACTTAGTATATATGCAAATCCCTTTTTCGTTCAGGTATAATAGTCAATCCTAATCGTTTCCGAGAATCGGTACAAGTCATTGTATATGGAAAATAAAAGAATTTTTCCAGTTTTAAACCTTATTGGATAGTGTGAATTTTCCTAATAAACGTCACCTAAATTTATCTCAAATCAAGTGCCGTCATAAATAATTATAGAAATTATGAAAAAATTAACTAGATAATTAAATTATAATTATTAAATAATTTTGTAATACATACACTAATTCTATCTGTGACTATTTAAAAAAATATTTTATATTTATGGATATATCCTGTAGAGTTTTCTTTTATTTATCAGTAAAAGCATATTTTATAAATTATTCTAAAGATATAATATAGACAAAACTTCCTTTAAATTAAACTTTTCTATTAAAAGTTAACTTTAGATAACTACTTTAAGCTGTCATAGAAATGATTTCGTATAGAATAAATATAATAATATGAAATGAAAGATAATTCTATATAATAAATAAGAAGCTTAAATATATTTAATGTTAGAAAATAAAGAAAACAAAGAATTAGTAATATCATATTGATTGTTTAAAATAAAATATTCAATAATTTTGTTGTATAACGAGAAAATTTTTTATTTTAAAATTGACATTTTACTATATAATAGTTTATAAGATACGGTTGCTATACAAGAGTTTTTTAATATATAATAGTTTTCACTTTTTTAAATTTACCAATGAGTTTAAGAAAAGGTGTGCCTGAATCATATCAACTCTCACGTACCCATGACTGAAACACATTTTTTTTATTATACTTGAACTTTTTTAAACATCTTATTTCAACCTATGAATTTTAATTTTCATTTTTAATAACCTTGCATGACAGTTTGAACTATGGCTGTTACGTATGTACATCAATCGTTTACGGTTTGCCCTTTATCATCTTAATACAGTGATGTACGTTTTAATTTTTTCGTTTTTTATAACAAAATAATAAATTTCAGTTAATAAAAATTCAAATATCGAAATTAAAATCTTATAATTCCTATAATAATATTAAAAGCTTAATGTATAATTACCAATAAAATACGATTATCTATAAATCATCCAAAGATAATTAGTTTTTTTAACTTTAAATAGGATTTAAAATTTTTTTAAGATAAATCTCATTTCAATAATAACAGATATCTAACAAATCATGTTTACTTAATACCTTGCAACATTAACTCAAGTATACCACAAACATCCAATACCCTCCACCTTTCAATGCAACTTAACCCTATCAAACCCAGTGAAATCCTCATCTCGAAAAACGATAATCCCTCCAAGCCCTCAGTCTTCCCCGAAACTCCGACATCCTCGCCGAACAAGCAACTTTTGTACTTCCTGCACGCGTGGCGCTGGCATCTCCAGACGCAAACCCGGATAAAGCGAAAGATGTACACCGCAGATACGTTCGCATGAAGAGAAGAAAGGCCAGGGGAGAAAGGGGGAAGGAGAAAAACTGCCGGAAGCATTCGGGCTTGTCGATTTTATTGTCGTGCACCGGCTCGCTTTCAGCCTGCCCCCCCCCCCCTCGACAGGTTTTTTTTCGGCAGACGCGTAAACCCAGCGATAAATTGAATTCCTCTCGACCTTTATCTCCTGATGTTTTTTCGGGCGTATGTAGGTACGCGAACGGATTTAACGGTTTCAAGTCTGCCGAGGAGATGGAGCTTTTTTCTTTGCTTATGTAATTGCGATGGAATTCGCGGAGTGATTTTTTAAGATTAAATGGATGGGAGGGGTTGATAAGATGAAGATGTTTTGGTGGTTGCGCTTGGAATTAGGACGCTGATGATGTTGAATGTTTGTTAGTAAATTAGGTTTGGTGTTAGTTTTGTAAAGATTGTTGCCGTAACGGCTTAATCCTTTATTGGGGTTTCCGATCGTTAAACTGAAACTGCATACCGTTATGTAACATAAACAAGTGGGAAGCTGGAAAATATACAAAGAATAATTATTTTATTCATGTTGTTAATTATAAGGTTAAAGTCGTCTTGCTTTATAAAAAATAACATTTTTCTAATTTTTTACCGTAATAAAAACTAATTTTATTTTTGTAAAATGTTTAATGTTTGACGGTGGCCTTTTTAAGGATTGAGTCTCCACGAGGATCGAAACATTTTAAATACATTTTAATTAGTATCTGGTATAAAAAGGTAACAGATGCAATACAAATTAAGTTATAATTATTAGTGGTAATAAAAAATAAAATTTATTAACTGCTTCTGCATCTAAATAAAATCATTAAAATCTGATCTAAAATTGGTTGTTGGATAATTTTGGGATTCTGGAAAAGGTAAGGGCGTGTTTAATATTTTCACAGGAAGAAAAAATTTTGAATGTGACTATTAATAAAAAAATAATGAATAACTACTTTATAATTTCAATATTCACTATATAATGTACAAATTATCTAATTGCAATACACTTTAATTTTGCTAATTGTTTAATTGATTTAAATATAATTTTGCATAATTAAAGTAAATACAATAAAAAGTAAATACATAAAGTACATACAATAAAAAGTGCCAATGCATTTTACACAATAATGTTGATTAATTTGTCTCAACACCTGCATCAACATATTCAATTAACAACAATATTTACATACAAATATAATCACTTAGGTATAACAACATTTCATCGCTAGCGCGAATACGCGAATTAACTACGATTCCTTTATCGGAATTTTCATGGCAGGAAAAACGTATGTATAATAATAATAATAATAATAATAATATAATAATAAACTTTTATATAATATTACCTATAATAATAGGTACAGCACTAAAGGTTCGTCTTAAACCATAAATCCAATATAAATTATAAAACAATTAAAAAAAATGTAGACTGTTAGACGTAACTACTTTTTAAAGGTATTCACCTCTCGAATATTTCCTCAATATTGGATAACAATCTCCGATAAACAAAAACCACGATCTATTTCCAGAATAGAAGCCGTGAACTTCCGTCAGATTCGTTTATATACCCTCATCTTCTGCAAAGAAGCGCGTGTATGTACACAAAATGCCGAACTGGTAAAGAATAATCGCGTTCTTTACACTTATGAATTATTTAACGAACGAATCGAAAAGAGATAATGACAGTACATATTAACATCTGTTGCGAGCACAGGGCAGCTTTCCTCACGGCTTTGCTGAGGCTGTGGAGGTCCTCGAGGAAGGTCTGCTTGTGTCCTTCGGGTTTTTGTCCAATCTGGAATGGAGAAAAAAATTCGCTTTGAAAACGGCTTTCTCGGAAATCGTTTTGGTGGTCGGGTAAGTGATTAATGCTCGAGGATAATTAATTGAAATAAATCGGTTTGGATGTACGATTTATAAGAAGAATGGGTAAGTCTTCGATCGTGAAATTTTACGGAATTTTTGTTTTATTTTATTCGTAATAGCTATGAGACTAAATTTATTTTTAGTTACCTAGCAGGTTGTAGCACAGAATTAGATCTAAAAAAGTAGTGAATATTCAAATAATTTAATAGTCATATGTTTATAGAGAAGCCAAAGTTCATATTTCTGATTCGATTAGTACACATTATTTTGTTATGACTAAGAATGCTTTAATCGTTTTCACGGTGATAAAAAATATAATGATTATAACTTCATCTGCAAGATGGATTAGAGTTTAATATTTTATATTTAGAAGATACTTAATTTAAATTTAATCGCATGCTTCGCCTTGATTCATATTTCAAAATTACACATAGCTTTATGTATCCTAACGTATTCATCCTTCTCATAAAAATAGCTACATACCGACAAAATCATAGTAATTTCCAGTCAATTTGGCAATGTACACAGCGCTTAAAAATGTATTTTTCAGCTCTAAAACATCCCGCACTTGATTAATGAACAACCACGCTAACCAAGCGAATAAAATACCGTCTTCAACCTCTCCATACACATCGATCGACCCGAAATTACCCACGCCAAAAAAAAAAATCTAGACAACCACAGAACCATATCATCCTTCGGCTAATCTACATTACGCAACGAGTCCGAAACGTAAACACGCGGCTGAACCTGCGCACACGTGAAACCCACGCTCGCGGCGGAATCGGATCATCGTTGCGTTATCTACACGGACGCATATTAATCACGAGCCGCGCAAAACGAGAGCGGCGCATTCGCGCGGACTTGACGGGCTCATTAAGGCCCATTTAGCACTGTCGCTTCGCGGCCGGGCTTATAAATCACCGGGGAAAAGAGGGCCGAGAGTTTCGAGACGGTGTACGTACCCGTTGCTCTTCGAGCCGCGCTTGAACATGTTCGACAACTTTTTCTTCAGATTCTTCTTGTCCTTCTTCAGCGCCTCGGTGATGCTCGCCTCGGAGCCCGAGGTCTGGAACCGAAAATCGAGATCGGTTGGGTTAGTTTTGGTGTGTGGTAAGCTGGGTTTTGAGTGAGGGTACATTGAAGTTTTGGGAGTTGGGGGATTTTTCTTTGGTTTGGGGGAGTAGTTTTTTGATGGGGGTTTAGTCATACCTTAGAAAAAGCGAAAGCGTTGCGACGGAAAGTGTAATTTCTGGGTGAATGATAGCGGAAAGAAAAGCAATATTTTAATATTAGTGCAGTTT
>JAPYZB010000576.1:0-23755 GCA_030522745.1 Eupelmus kiefferi | reverse complement strand
AATTCTTAAAAGATAAAATACTATCCAGAGAAGTGATGCAAACAGGGATGGGATTCCATCATCTTTTAGCATTTTATACGGAAAGTATATTCTACTTTTTAAAAGACGATCAACAAACTTAATTACAGTCACTTTCTCAACTTGATACACTCAATGCATTCCCAATAAACACCCCCCACTCCTCATCCTCCCTCAACCCCTCCACCAGCGCTCTCTCTCTCTCTCTCTGTTTACCATAAAAATTTCGCTCTCACCTCTCTCTCCCCGCTCTATTGCTTATTTCGCGCTCAAACTGACTTCTCCCAGACCGAGGCTGGGGCCGCCGACGCTTATTAAAACGGCGGCCGCTCGGCGCGCGCAGAGCAATTACGGAGGGGGTTTTGTGTACACACTGCACGCACACGGAGAGAGAGAGCCGCGGAAAAAGGGAAAACGACGGCGGGGGGCGTAGCGTTTACGTATGCCCGTTAATGCCGCTCGCTCTGCTTATCCAAAAATTACGCACGCGCCCGACTTTACGAGGATTTCGGACGCCGGGGCTCGGATTATTCGCGAATTTTCTTTTTCGCTTCTCCGCCCGCCGGCGAATTTATGAATGCGCTTAATGCGCCAGCGCGCTTAGCGGGTAACGAGTCTGTTTTGAAATCGTTTTTAATGAAGGGAGCGAGATGATTTTGGACTGTTGACGGTTCGCCGGGACGTTTGCATTTTTGATTCGCTAATTGTGGATGATGATTTATTTCGAGTTTGAATGCCGCATTTTCGGGAGATGGGCAAGTTTTCAGAGCGTTAAATACTGCGTACGGTAAAAGTTTTTCGAAACACTCCGTATTTTATTGTAATTTTCTATTTTATCATTACAGTCATTACTCGCAGTTTTTTGTAAATATAAAATAAGCGAAATATAAGTGAAGCGAAGAAAGAAATAGTCTTCTGCTTATTTTCAATTAACTCCAGCATTTAACCGTTACCAACAATATATACCACCCACGGCAATATATTGGTACGCACGAACGACTGGCATGGAGTAATCCCTTTAGTTGCTCCTTATTTTTTTTTTTTTTTTACGCACTATGGTGTCGTACAGCTAGCGCCGGACTCGCGCATTAATTCACGCTAGAGGATAATAATGAAAAATAACAGAACGGTTCATGTAATAATAATTTGCTTGTTCATCCACGGACGCCGTTCGTTAAAACACTGTAACATCGTCCTGAAAAAGAGTATCTAAGCGGAAGGGCTAGGGAGAAAGCGTAGGTAGAGGTATAGAGAATGAAGAGAAAATATCTCTCGAGCGTCGCTGCAGAGTTGAGTTCTATTTTTTTCTTTGCAATTATATTTTAATTGTTTCAAGATGTAATGATTTCCGAGTGATTATTTTATAAAATTATTCATAGCTTAAGTGAAAAATACAAAAAGTTTTGAATACAAACAAAAAATCAAATGGAATTTTTTCAGCTATTTTTATTAGTTTAATAAATTTTCTTATAATAGTTTTAAATTAGCCATGTACAATGATGAAATTGCCCCAAGGGGTAAAATAATTTTAATGACATACCCAACGTAAAACAATGTATTTAGGAGACCTAGCTGAATGTTTGTTACAAAATGCCTTAGAATATGTTCAATAATTCATAAAATATATTCTTTCAGTAGACATTTTTGTAATACTTATAAGTAAAGAATATGGCCATTAAATTAATAAAGTATTGATTAAAACTAGAGATCTTAGTATCGATTTATCCAAACAGATGACAAAGATCAGATTCTATAGACACTTGAAACATGCCTTATTGATGACAAGCAAAACAATTACAGATACAAAATAACCCTTACCCCATCAAAATTGGTCCCACTCTTCTCTATTTAAAATTCCAATTCCCTCCGATACAATTTAATTAGCGTCTGCTCAAATATTTAAATATAACTTATTTCTACACCTGAACATCAAGCGTTAGCATATCAACGTGGAAGTAAAATGTAAATCGAACGATGCGCTATATAGACGGAGAGCTCGCACAGCGTCTCGTCATACAGTAGACAGCGGGTAAAGCAAAACGTCCGATAATTACGTATGAGCAGTAAACCGTATGGTTCTCATAAAGCTCTGTCCGGCGCGGCCTTTTTTCTCTTTTCGTTTTACAATTTTTCCACTGAGATGAGTTCTCTCTTTTCCTCTCTATCCAGTACGATAAATAAAGCAAAAAGCGAGATAAATAGAGAAAGATGGCCTTTGTCAGCGGACTATCACCTTCTCTCTCACTCTCTATCTCTCTCTCCGAGCGCTTATTTTCTTCGAGAGAGCGAAAGAGAGACAGAGAGAAGGGGGTGAATGAAAAGGGAGATTGAAAACTCAGGGAGTGAGGGAGGGCGGAGAATCCAGGCAAAAACATCCATAATCTGTTCGTTTTAAAATTAATCCGCTTCGCACGCTCGCTGCGCTGTACTGCGGCAATCTTCCATACAGGGGCGACGAGAGTAGCTCTACGCGCTTGTTTTTCTTCTTTTCTCTTCGCACTCGCGCACTCCTTGTTTTTTTTTTCTTTTTTTTCGCAACGCCGGGAGCTTAGAAAATTAGCTCCCGTTTCGGAGCGGCGGCTGCGGAGGCTGGGAGCTTTTTATTAGCGACGCTGCGCTGATTAAAAGTTTATTATGCGGGCTGGCGGATATATAGGCCGAAACCGGGGATTGAAAATTTCCTTTGTGATATTGTTATATTAGAAATTTATTAGGTCGGATATTAATTAACATTACGCTTTGTAAAATTACGGAGGTATGCCTGTGCTGTGATAATGTAGGCGACTAGAAATAATAATAATGAAGATCGGCATTTTTTACTGTAAAGAAAAAAAACGACATCCCACTGACACGTTAATAAAAGGAAACATTAGAAATTCCATCGAACTAGTATAAGCAATCCCGCGCAAAAATGTACATTTCCTGACTCTGCCTTCCTGATCCTTCCCACTCGTCCATCCTGATGTGCATTAAAAACCAGCCCATTCAGCCTCCGCTGCATTTACAAAACAAAGCTCATGGCTCCCCTACAACAAAGAGAAGAAAAACAAGTAAACAAATAAAGCCAAGCACGAGCAGGCAAAATACTCTCTCCACGGGAATTCGCTTTGAATGCTCTCGAGCCGCTCTTCTCATATCCAGCCGGTGCGTCTTCCTTTTTCATCTTCGTCATTGGGGAGCTTGCAAGCTCATCCCTTTGAATTTTTGCGCGAATCCTTCCTTTTTCCAGGCCTCGCTTTCTCGAGCTAGGTGCGCGACCCTTTGTCAGTTAGCGCCGGGCAGGCTGAAACTTTCAAAATTACGACAAATAGGGGTTAGGAGCTCAGGCGGAACGTTTAAACGGAACTTTCCGTTTGGCGCTTTTAAGCGAGAAATGCGTACCAGCCGCCGAGACCTTTTCGCCGTCCTCGAGCTTTCGAGCGAAAAGCTGGCCAGGCAAGCCGCGCCGCTCGACGCCGTCCACTGAGCTGATTGCATTCGTTTGACAAACTAATGGCGGGCTTTGTGCATTACTCTTGAGATCGAATTTCGTCTTAGGTAAAATAGAAAGTTGGCTCCGGCGATACGACTTGGTGTTATATTTTTTATTTCTTCTTATATGTATTGTTAAAAGTTTTATGTTTTGTGTGAATTTTATTCCAGAAAGAAAGATTTATGTAGTTCGTGTGTAAAATTTAATATGTATAGTAATGTTAGTTGGGGAAAAAGCATTCAATCTATGTAGCTAATTTTTACTTGTTCAAATATAAATATATGATACATATTTAAATGTAAACGCATTTTCAACTGTACGATATATTATTTATTTACGAGGGCTTTCGTAAAGTTATGAATTATAACAAACATTACTAAAACGTTATTCCATCAAAAATAAACAGAATATGTTAACACATTTATTTTTTATCATTCATAAACCCAGACGAGAAAACTTTACATCATCATTGTCCTCCAGTTTTCACGCTCAAAATAAACGCTGAAAACAAGGACAAACATTTTCCCGACATTATTCGCCAGGCTCGCGACTACATCCGCAGCAGAAAAAGCTCATTTCGCATTACATCATTAACGCAACTGTGCATTTTCTATTCCGCGGCCAGATGACAGAGATTTGATTAAACGGTATCCTTTTGAAGTGGCAGTCGCCGCCGCAGCAATTTCAATTACCGTATTTACCATCCGGCCGAAATAGATAGACCCAGCAGCGAGCCCGTCGACGGACAGTTTGCGCGGCCATCGGGCATATTATTATTTACAATTAACATGGCGATTTGTAATTACGCCTGTAATAACACGCGCGCTCAGCCAATTTCGAATATGGACGCGCGCCCCGGTCCCCGTTGTTTAGCCGGCCGCCGAGTAACAAAGCGCTGGCTAGCCGCCCACGCGCTCGCCCCCCCCGAAATTCCAATTGCATTAGCGTCGCCGTGTACGCGGGCACGCGCGCATATATTTATCCGAGCGCGGTGCAAGCTGGATGCGTCCGATTGCCTCGATGAGGGAAATTCTTTTTTGGAGGGAGGGTGTGTTAATCCGGTGGTGCAGTGCAAATTTTGGCTGTGGGTTTTCGGGAGAGTTGGCTTTGTTTTTACGAGGCAGGGTGGGTTGGGAGTTTAAGCTGGGGTGAAAACGTTGTGAGAATGGATTAAAAGAGGAGTAGACAGAGATTTTTTGTCGATATTAGATTAATAAAACATTGTGGTACTCAGGGTATGATTATTATATGAGTTTAGCACCTGCTAATTTCTGGATTTGCAACTTTTACAGTGCTCCACTAATGTACGCCTAAAAAAAAAAAGCATTTAGAACAAACAATCTAATATTCTATTCAAAAGCAAGCAAACAAGCTTCACGTCCAAAAAGAATTCCAAGAAAACATTAACAATTTCACTGACCATAACTAAAACAGCTTGCAGAGGACAAATTGTTCCCGAGAATTTTCCTTCCTTGCAGTAATACACATCGATTAGCCGCGGGTACAGCAATAAAAAAAAGCTCGAAGAGAGAGGAGAACAAGAGAGAAAACAGAGGTGGCAGCTAGAAAGTTAAAAAGTCCTCGAGCTAGCACATACGTGCAAAAGTGAACGCACCGCGGAGCGCGCGTATTGCAGATCGTATCTAATGTAACGCGAGGCAGTAGGCAAAATGAAAGTAGCCTGGGCTCGCGTTTATGTAGATAGCGCGAGCGACACAGTTCGTCCTTTTCTGGCGTGCGACGCGACGGGTAACTTTAATTTGATACTCACTCTGTATCTCTTTATTGCTTCGTCTTGCTCTTTCTCTGCTCTCTCTCTCTCTCTCTCTTTCCTGGTTTACCTCCGTTTCAAGGCGCTCTTAGAGAGATGGAGAAGTTTCTTCTCGGGCGAATGTTTTATTCAAAGTATGACAAGGGCTATTGATTTTTTATTTATTTTTTCTTCTTTTTTTGTAAATAATATTATTCACTTTTTTATTAAAAGTGCAAGCCTATTTCATTTTGTTTTAACTTTTGTTTGTAACAAAGTACGGCGACATAGTTGAATCTGAAATCTAATCTTTAACGTATTTCATTTATCCTTTGTAGTTATGTAAAAATAAAAAAATCTTTGTTTATCTTCTCCAGTTCTTTTACGTTTGTTGTTTTCATTTTGCTACACTATTTCAAATATAATCTTTCTTCTTTTCAGCAACTCTATAATTGACTTTATCATTTATTACATTCTTTTCCTCTGACTCGTTCTTCTTTGCTCTTCTATAGACTTTATCAAATAATTAAATACATATTTTCGTTAAAAAACTTAAACAACTAAGTTAAACCTTCGTACAAACGGAATAAAAAACAATTTATATCAGTATAATAGCCCGAAATATTTCCAAAGCAGAATACGATCCTAATTAAAACCTTAACTCCCTTCACCCGTTACTTAAAAAAGTACTGTATCATCACCCTCTCTTATTATTATTAATCATACAAAAACTTAAAGCTCTCTCCTCACCCGCACCTCCTCACTTCTCGTCTACTCCACCTTTTCCAGTCTTCACTTTGTCTCAATTTCCCCCTCCCCTCCCTCCTACCCTCATCGCCAACTCTAGATTTTCTTTGCAATCCCGGCCCTTTATTGGCGAATGAAATAATAACCGACGCCCGGAATACCAGCGCTACTCCCCGGCTTTCTCTGCAACGGAACGCGCCTGCGCCGCGGAATTGGATTTTAAACGCTGCGACGCTAATTACGAGCATTGCCGAGCCGTAATTTGTGCGACGCGCGCGCACGAGAGCTAAAGTTGTAAAAACTGCGGCGTATATAATGAACGGTGCGTAAGTTGGAGAAAATCTTTTGGTTTTATTTTGTAGAGTGCTGGGATGGTGTGGTTTAAGAACGCAATTTCTCGTTTGTTTTTTAAATTGTAAAAGGATGGAGTATTATGTTGAAATTCTTCTAATGAAGTTTTCGAAATGATTTAGAGGAACAGTGTAAGTAGGATTATGAAATAGCGTCCTGACTAAACTCGTACTTATACTACTGAATGCAAGTATTCGAGTTCATATAACTCTTAATGTAAAGTAACTTTGCCACACCTATAAATTATACGTAAACAATCTGCGCAGCACTAACCAAATCCACCACCATTCCAGAAAACCAACCAAAAAATCTTAACTCCCAACAAAACCATAAAAAAAAAAAAAAAAAACTCCAAAAATCAGTCTCTCAAATCTCAGTCAGCTCTCACCCCTCGCTTCCACCCTACGCTCCGGCCACGGCGTGTCTACCTCGTCGCGTCGTCACGTACAAAAGTTTACGTCGTCGCAGCGATCGTCGCGCCGGCGTCGTCGCAGTCTAGCGCCTCCGTCGACGCGCGCAGCGAGTGAATCCGAGATGAAGCGGCCCGCGAGTATGAGACGTGCTAAAGACGCGCAGTTCCCTACCCCCGGCGCACTTTTGCAAGAGGAAAGGGGTGGGGATTCCGGGGCTGTTCCTCGCGCGTGCCCATTGTGCGGAACGAATTTCGAATTTGAGGCGCGGAGGCTGGATGTTGCGCGGAGAGCAAAGAAAAATGGGGAAGTTCATGGTTGGCTGCCGTACTTGGCTTGGTGATGAGAAAATTGTGGGACTTAACGCGCCGATGATTGATTTAGTTTTTCAAGGGGGGTTGGGATTGGGAAGTTTGCTTTTGAATTTTGGTGAGTTTTCGGTGATTTTGGGGCTGCTGGTTGGAGAAATTAAGGAATTAAGTCGTCAGCTCTGCTTGTTGTAGATACTTTTGTGGTTTATGCAAATAGTTGAGTAACACCGTTATCTGTCATGTATTTATGTATGCCATAGCGCGCCGTTACGTGATTTCGACAGGATGTATCAAGGAATCTGCATGTATGTAAATTCGCCGCACCGGTAACGTTTCCGTGCTCTGTTAGCTTTAAAAAAGAGTCCACGGAAAAATGCTTGTGCAAACAACTCCATTGATAAAGTCGAACCATAAAACCAAACAAGTCAAGCAATTTAAATCAAATAAACAAACGCCACTCGTCGCAACAAAAATCCAGCAAATCCTTCACCTCCTATCAAAAAAAAAACGCACAAAGCTAAAGAGAAACAAAATTTATCCCTCTCGCATCACGCCGAGGCATCAGCACTTCGACTAAGTCAATCACACCGCTCGCTAAGCACACACACAGGCCTGCCTCCTCCCCCGTCCTTCAGACTCGTGCCTGGAAACCATAACGATTGTCAGCTCAATCCAACGCGCTCCTCACACCAGGCGAGACAGAGCCAGCCCATGCTAAGCGCAGCCGTCCGAGCGTGTCGTATGCTTCGACCTGCTGTATCTTCGCACCCTTTTCCCAGCCTCGGGGCAGCAGTCGTGTGCACATGTACACGATTCAAAGCTTGCTGCTCCTTCCCCCATCCTCCACTAATAAACAACGCCTCCCTCGCTCTGGTAAGAGAGAAGGTGAGAGGAACTGCTCCGAAACGCGCGCGGGAGAGATGGATTCGAGCCTCTATGGGGAAATATCCATAATGCGCATTTGCAATTTCAATGCGAGCGCGCGCAACCCCACAACTTGCCGCCGAGGCGGCAATCCCAAGTGCTCGGGAGCTTGAGCTTTCGTTCCAATCCCTTGGCTTCTCGTATTCCTGCGCAAGCTCGGCTGCTGTGATGGGAGAGCGGCTGTCTTTTACTTGCGAAGAGGCGTTCTTTGGCTCTTATGGGGCGACTGTGGTGGTTTGAGATTCCGATGGGGAATGACAAACGTTTTGATGAGATTATGAATATCTGCGGGTTTATTAGACGCGGCCGATCTATTTTAGTGGCCATGTATAGGGTGTCTTGATTACGAATAGAAAATTAATTTACTACAAACGTACGCAGATCACAAACACCAAGTCATCTAACGAAAAATGAAAAGCAGACGTCCACTTTCGAACCTGAAGCACGAGGCGAAAGAGGGAAAAGCGGCCGAGCGTGCCGAGGCAAGTCGAGAATTGTGCCTTTCGCACCCGAAATTCGGAACGTATAAGCCCCGGAGCGAAGCCCTTACGTGCCGTAAGACCTAGGCGAGAGGGCACACACGTCGTCGCCCTCGCCTCTTTCTCTTTCAGCCGTACTTGAATTCGCTTGCCGACTTTCTTTCCTTCTGATTCAGCTCTCTGTATCTACCTATGTTCTTTGCACTGCTGCTTCGTACTTTTGCGGAAATCTGGCGGAGAAAAAGAATTTTGGGAAATTTTTAATGAGCGTTTTAATTTTTGAGTGTTTTTTGCCTGCGACGTTAAATTTGCGCGAGGAATGATTCGGCACATTTGAAATTTTTAAGGGTTCGTAGGAATGGGAGTTTGATATTTTCATTGAAGTTTTAATTGGAACGTATTTACTGAAACTGTGTAAGCTACTTCGCAAATGTCGCTATAAAAAAGTTGCACGAACTAGAATTCAAAAAATAAGTTCTAAAGATGTGTTCGAGATTAAATGTAAGCTTCTAGCTCGTAGACTGCAAATCTGATAAAACTCAAACAAACTTTTCCCAATGTATTTAGACGAGCTTTTCAATTTTCCGAATTTCAGCATCAATCAATCAACCTAAAAATTTCTCACATTGTTTCATGATTGATAAATCCCATTTTCGCGATAAAACAGCCGCCCGTAAAACTCGAGCGCTACTCTTCCAAGCTATTACAAATAAAAAGAAGCGCCCGCTAGAAAAAAGCCCCGTTCTAAAGTTTGAAAGTAGAATGAATAAGAACGAGAAAATCTCGATTAAGTAGAGCCTTTCCACATTTCAAATCTCCAGACAAAAATACGAAACTCCTCTTTCTTCATCTCTCTCCGTCCTGATATTTTCCCCGAACTCTTATTCTTCTTCTTCTCGCCCGCCTCACCCCCATTCATCTTTTCTAACTGGTACATCAATGGGGAGAAAATCCCCCGCAATACCGCATCTTGTCAAATCAATTTTTTTTTTCTTCCTTTCTCCGCTCGGCGAAATCGACGCCCCGATGAATATATGTGTGCGCGCGCGCTGCTTCACCCCTTGTGCTGTGGGCGCGAGCGAGAAAACTCGCAAGATTGCGCAGCTGGTGCCTGCCTATCGAAAAAAGTGAGTCATCGCGATGATGCCTTTTTCCCCCCTCTCTCTCTCTCTCTCTCTGACTCGTTCGTTCTTTCGGCTCGCCGCGTAATTCGCGCAAATCAAGTTTATATATCGACGTCGGCGAGTCCCTAACCCTGCCTTTCATCTCGGGGATGGATAACTTTTTGAAAAGGGGGATATGACGAGGACTTTTATCCTTTAAATTTGATTTGTTCCGGAAGGGTAAGCAGTGCGTTACTCTTTCTAAAGGGTAAATATTCGATAAATATAAATGTCAAGCCGCTAATTGCGTCGATTCTGAGACATTTAAATTGCTTTGAATCTTATAAAAATTGTCATTATTATTCGGCGAATAAAGCAGCGGTTCAAAATCTATAGACAAACTTTTGGATTCATTATTCATACAAATAACAGAAAAGTTTTCGGGTTACATTGAAAATTTTCCTGAATAGTTGCTTTCAAAACTCGGCGGCGAATAGAGATCAGATGTAAAACAAAACTAGCACTTTGGAATAGCGGTACACATTTGAATTTGAGAAAGCCTTTCAGGCGTCAGTGTTCCTCCATTATCTAAAAGTCCATTCACGTCCCTTCGTTATACAGAAAGTTTATTTTCACCGATTAATCGCCGACTCATTCAAACGCGCCGACTTTCCCAAAATCTGCTGACCGAAAATTTTTCCCGACACTTCCGCACGCCTACCCCAGAATCAATTGCAGCTCCAAAATACCAAATACGAAAAATTCCCTATTTCCAATCATTAGATCTGTCCCCTTCCAAGGTTTTACCGTGTAACGGAAAAACTTTTTCCGCTCGACGCACCCAATTTTTTCTCCTAGCTTCGCACACACACACATACATTCATAAACACACGCGCGCAGCCACACAGAAACGAGATCCTCGATCTCTCACGAAGGGAAAACGAAAATTGTTTCCACTTGTCCCGTAGATTAGGCATGGATGGCTTCGGCCGACGCCCGCTGAATTATTCATGACGGAGCGCGCCGAGGCGGGCGGCCCCCCCGGAGATGGGCGAGCTGCTGCCTTCGCGCAGCGAGGTGTTATGCTTTTCAGAAGTGATAGATTTTCATTATTTCGGGATTGTTATCTACGCAGCGGGCAGCTAAGAGTACAGGAAAAGCGGGAGAGCTCGGCCCGACTAATGGAAAATTATGGGCCTCTCTCTCACCTGTGCACCTTTCCCAGCAGCGCGCTGAAACTTGCCGCCGCTGCCCGTTTTATCAATTTCCGTCGCAAAAGCAGACTGCGAGCTTCGCGCGCTCGTCGCTTCGGGATTTCGTCGCGCGCCCCTAAGGCTGACTTCGCGCGCGAGCATACATATGTATTCGGGCGGCTTATTGCGTCGGAATGGTCCGCAGATGAAAAGAAGAATCTTATTTGGGGATTACATATTTTTTCTGAGGGATTTGACTTGCATGAGGGGCATTAGGGTGGGAGAGAAATTTCCGGGTGATATCGATGTTTCGGGCTTGTTGCGAGCACTTTCAGCTTTATGAATAATTATCGAGCCGCCGCGAGTGGTGATGATTATTTTATTCGATATTCGTGTGAGTTTTGCAAATTAAATTAAGATTTTTGTGTTACATGAGGTCTCAATTACCTATTATTTTTAAAAATTCTTACCATTAATTCTAAGAGTATAAAACACTATTTCAGAAAATCAATATACTCAATAACCAACACAGCAACAGCAATCCTCTTTTAACCAAAAGCCCGCTAATTCAAAACCGCGCAATCCCATCGCCAGCATCTCGCGCAATTCGCCAAGCAAAGCATCAATAATGCCAGAATCGCAAGCGTCCAATACGTCTTCGCAAAGCCATCGAGCGCTCGAGATTCATCGCTTTGACGTGAAAAGAAAAGCGCGGTAATCTCTAGCACATCTCCGTAAATCTGCGCGAAAGCTCGCCGTCTTAAATCGCGGAATGGGAACGGCGGAAGGAGCGAGAGCGCGATAACGAAAAGTACGCGGTTGCTTTTCCCTTTGACGGCGCGAACACCTGCACCGCGCGCCGATAATTTATCCCGCGCTCTCCTGGCAAATGAAAACAAATCAAAAGGGAGAGCAGCCGCCGGCAGTTCGTTTGCATTTCACGCCGGAACTTTAGCCGCTGTCGCGCGGGAACAGGGTGGGGGTGGCGCGTTGCGTAAGGATTATGATGAAGGAGTGGGTGAGAGAGAAAAAGTTTTTTTTTGTCTTGGGGGAAAATGGTGAGGTGATGTTGATGAGATTGTCGATTTGTTAATGGAAAGAATTGCTGATTAGTGAGATTGATTTTTGTTTGCGATAAGAGAAGTTGGTGTGGGTTTATGTAAGAGTTTCGTAGAGTCTTTAACGATGGAAAAGTTTAATATAAATGTATTAAGTAAGGCGCGCGAGTCTGTATACATTTGAAAAGTCGATGAAAAACTTATAATGATTATGTACATAAATACAGTGCTTCATTTTATGTTGTAAAGTTTGCCTATATTTTATCAGTTATCTCGCGGAGTATGCGACTCAATTTTCTCAGATTATTGTACGTATATATTGAGTGTATCTTTATCTATATCAGTGTAACTGAGCCAGTAAAGTTACTTCAAACTTAAATGATGTTACACGCCAGAAAAAAATTGAAAACTTTAGTGCCTTTTTTAATGAAATATGAGCGACCGACAAAAGTTTAAACTTTATCTATTTGCTTCAGTGAAGAATGTTATTTTCTTCTCCTTTAATTTGATAAATTCAAGTACTAATACATTTCAAATTGCATTATTCAATGAAGTAATTGCATCAGAAAGTTTCGACCTCCAATAAAATATTTATTTACCTTGATAGTTTTGATTAATTTCATTTCAAAAATAGAATGGATTGATACCTGAAATTGAATTCCATTTAGATTCTCTACATCTAGTAAAAACAATGACTAAGATCATAATTAAATTCATCAAATATTTTTCTAATTCATCACAATAAATTGTTGACAAAAACCAAACCTCTTGAAATTCATATTATCCTACTAAAAACATTAAGACACTCAATCACGCTCTATCTTAGCAGGTATTAAGTATCTCAGACGGGTCTTCAAGGCGCGATCGAAGTCACTCCTGTAAGTGTTTCAAGCCGGTAAGATGATCGCATCATCTTCTCCCGTATCGTCGCGACGTTTTCTTTGTACCTCTCTTACGATATCACGTGATGCCCAAACTTGCCCTGCGTTTTACTTGCCAGTCAAGAATATCGCGCTACATCGTATACCCTAATTCCGTCGGCATTAATTAAACGTAATTAAAACTTTACTGTGGGTCTCTTTTTGTGCAGCTCTGCTCGGATGAAATGGGAAGAGAGAAAAAATCTGGTGAATTCTCAAAAGGGAGAGGGTTGATATTGCACTGGCGAAGCTTAATGTTCGATACGAGTAAAGTTACTCTGTGTATTATTTTTTTCTGCCTCTTTCAGGTTATAATTAGAGCGCGAGAGCAGTTTTAGTTAATTCGAGAACGTTTGCATTCGGAAAGTTTGTGTCTGATAATAGCGATGTTAAAATAGTAATGTTATACGTTTCTGTATTATAAATTAATAACTGAAAGGAACACTGAGACTGTTCTACTTTTCGAACTAAAATTGTGATTAAAATCTCGAAATCTACTTTAGCCTCTCAGCAATTAATTAATGCCTAATAAAACTTATAGCACTGCATTTAAACTGCATAATCTTATAATATCGACATAAAGATTTCGTCTATCAATAAGAGTAAGATTAAAATTATCCCAAGCTGTTTTACTTGATTCACGTCACTTTAAATTAAACTATCAAGCAAAGCTAGTACATATAATAACTCCTTCTCTCAGTACCGGTGTCGATACATCTTCCCCCTTAATCCCGAAAAATATTCAAACTTGACAAATTCGACAAAGCATCAGGCGAACCCGAAGGAAAGAATCCTCTTAATATTATAAATCCAGAGGCCCGGCAAGTAAAGTCAAAAATCAATAAGCCCTTGTCAATTAAAGGAGCGCCAGGCGAAATCCGGGCTACAGCCGCTTATCATTCCATTATTTCCATCATAATTCGATGTCGCTTCTGCCTTAACTAACGAGCGAAGAGAGACGGCTCTCTGACTTGTTAATTTTTCGCGCATAAATTTTAGCTCGCGCTGCCTGTTATATAGGTAGCTCGCGCGCTCGTCTTTAATTGATTCCGCGGGGCCGCGTGCGCTGAGATAGCTCCTAGCCTGGGGCGCACGTTTGAATATTGCAGGCGCGAGGCGTTCCGTTCCAAATCGGATTTACGACTCGCTTTTTTTTTGTTTTGGGAGAGGGTATTAGATTTCTTTAAGGTGGAGTTTTAGTAGTTTACGTACGCGTTTAATTAAAATACGATTTGGTATTTGAAGTAAAAATAAGAATTAAAATAATTGAAAGCAATTGAAATAAGTTGTAAAAAATGGCACAATTACTAAAATACTGTTTAGAATTTTTTTATTTGAGTCTATCCATAAGTCTCTTATAAGAACTTACGCGACTGTGAATTATTATTTTAAAACTACGATCGCATTGAAAATAATTAAAATACAAACGCAACTTCAGAATCATATCAAAGTTTCCCTAATTTTAGGCATAAGTGAATATGATTAAACTTTTAGAATACGGCGTTATTAAAACCCTCTAATATTTAAGACTTTGATTTGAAAGCCTAATAAATCTCCCAACTTCTCGCCGAAGAAGACAGGCGGAGGTGCGAACTAAATCTCCATCTTTTATTCTCGCATTCTAGAGCCGTATGTAAATCCGCGAATAAGAAGCCACCTCTCGCGTCGCCTCGGAAATTTCCAACCGGCAGATTCGTAAATAAAGCCCCGCTCGCGATGGCCCACATACATATCCGCGCGTACGCTCGTAATTCGAATCTCGAAGGGACAGCGTCGGAGTCGAAAATCATGCTGATTCCCTCGAAATCGTCCTCCGGCGATGTTAATGCGTCAGGAAAGAAAAAATTACGCCGAATATGCATAGCTACGGCACGCACAGCGAGGCTCGGAATATTCATGACGGAGGCAGGGCCAACGTAGCCCGCGGATGCGCGCCGGGCGCGAAATGAATGCGCTAATGTCGTTTGGCCGATTTGAAATATTCAGGCCTCGCGCGCGCGCTGCCGACGCGGAATCGCCGAGAGAGTTTAATGGACGCCCCGGCGATTTTGCAATTTCGCTTCGTTCTTTCTTTGATTTTGTTTGGTCGCGGACGAGTGGGCTTTTTTTTTCAAGTGCGCGCGCTTTTTTTTTTTGTTGGCGCTGCGACGCTTTGTTAGCTGCGATGGTGAAAAAGAGTAAACGTGGCAGTGGTCGATTCATGTTTTTTGATAGGATTCTTTTGTGACTAAAAGGTTTCTTTATTCCGGTGTTTGATGGAACTGGATATTGTATAGATCGTAGGCAGCGTAAGTTCTACGCTTTTTTATGGAAAATTGAAAATAATTTTCTTGATGCTTTGGAAGGAATGCAAAACTTTTCAATCAAGCCCTTTTTGATGATCTGACGGACACACTCTTGTTTTTGAAGCAACGCGAAATTGTTTGGGAAAAATAACATGTTTTGTTTGTACTGTCTTTTGGAAATAAGAAAAAAAGAATGTTATAGTTAAACAATCTATTTGTTTGATTTAAAAATATTAATATTCCCAATAACAATAATTTTTAATAGTTTTAATGAATTAATTTTTCAATGTTAAGAAATTAAATAATTATAATAATGTTTCTAAATTTTAAGATGAATTATTAATAAATTTTTCTTATTTCAGGTGAGACTTGCTAATTTTCATTAAACTTCATAATAGAACATTATTGATCGCATCTAAGAAACACGCTTGGTAAGACTAAAATTTACATTATAATTTAACTCCGTCAAAAATTTTTAATGAAAAACAAAAATTTTAATTAAAAACATAATTGTAATTTAGTAACTGCTCTATAAAACGTTTACCACAAACAATAACATCCACCCATCACCTGCTGTGACCGCAAAATTATCAATTGCAAAACAATAGCTCCCCTCCTCGCCTCAACAAATCTCTAGAAAATTAATCGGGCGAATTTTTCCGAAAAATCGCACGAATAATCCGCAATATATCTCCACCCCCTCCCCTACCTCTCTAAAATAAGCCCGGTCGCGAAAAAAATCCACAAACGAAAGGGGGGAAGCCCCCTACACGAAAGGAAGAAAAAGTAGGGTCCGTCCTCGAGAGGCTGCAGCCTCTATCGCGTATAACTCCGCGTTGTAAACAAAGATTTACTCCGGGAGGGGAGTGAGCGCACTCGACGAGGTCGCGGGTATTTCAGAGGCCTAATTAGAGCGTCACCGGAAGAGCAGGGTTACAGTGGAAGGAAGCGCTGGAAAAAGTTTACGAAAGTTGCTGCCGGTGGAAGTTTTTTGCGAAAAAATGAATCCGAGTCTTTTTGTCGGGGGTTCCGAGTTTCCGAAGTTTTTTTTTGTAAGCAGGTGAGGTTTATAGCCGGATTATGGAGTGGTGTAAATCTTATGGATTTGCGCGGTGAAAAATTAGCGATTGCAGATGCTGTGTTTCGTGAAAATTAATGGCGGACAAGGGGGCCTTGAAAATCTTTAAAATATTATTTATATATCCAATATTTTATTCTTTAAACCTTTAGATTTATTTTTTACATTTATGTTTGTATTTTAATAAACGATTAAAGTGACGAATGCGATAAAAATATCTTCTGACATTTTTGACAATAAAGCATTAGTTAAACAGTTTTCTAATCTTTAACTCACCGCTCAGTAACTTTGTCCTTTTATTTTAGTTCTCTCTCTTCTACAACCAAGCGAAGACAAATGTGCTTTTCACTTTAGCATTTTTAATATTTCCACAAAAAATATTAGATGACAAGCTTCTGTTTCCTACGCTGTATGAGAGTATATGATATAGCATGGACGTAAAGCTCGACTCTCGAGTTTCTCCGCGGGATTTTGAATATGTATTTCACCTATACAGCATATGCTTTCTTTCACTTTTCGCGTAAGTTTAACTTTAACGCTTCTTTTTTTCTGTTCTACTCACTGTGGAGCGGCGAGTATAAAACTAACCACGATGTCTTAATTACACTTTTCGTGAAAAATTCCGGACGTAGAGATACATATTCTTTCGTACAAGTTTGGATTTGTTATTGAAAAATGTGAGAAAATCATTTTATGGAAAAATTAAATTGTTGATTTTCATGGTAATTTTACTGCCACTTATTGATTAAATATGTATAGATAAGAAAATAGTAAAGACAAAAGTTTTAATATAATAGTTATAATAAAAATATTTTTAAAATTTATTTCGATTAAAAAAATTTGAAAAGTACATTGCCACATTTTTAGGAACAATAAATTCACGTGAAAGTCTGTTCGAAATCATAAAAGAAGTATACGAAAATCTTGGCAACGAAATATTCAAAATTGCGATATAAGTAAAATTTCAAAATCTTTGCCAAAAGCAGTATCATTGTCGTAGCAGTATAAAATCATTTTAAAATGTTTGTATCACTTAAAGGAAGTGTTTTACTTATTTAAAAAAATCAATTAAAAACTAAAAAGCTGTTTTGTAAACCTCGCTTTGGACAACCATTCGTCTATAAAAAGTCTAACTCGACGAGCCCCCAAAATATTCCTCACCACTGAAAGTAACCAAACCTCCACCAATCAAACTCAACCTGTCACTCCACCCCCTACCCCCAGAAATTAATCATCGAAACTGAGACAGCCAAATATGAAGAATCGTCTGCGCTCGAATCCAGGGCCCTTATTGCGTGTAATTCCACCGCACATCGCCTTAGAGAAAGCGATTCGCTGCACCCCCTTGCGCGCAGCTCTCTCGAGAACTCGGTGCGAGTAGTGCGGTGAGAGGGGGGGGGGGCGAGATTTGGCGTCTGCAAAAGTGGGGGCGCTGTGCCGGCTTTCAAGGGGGCGCGGGTGTAAGTGCCGTTCCATGTACAAGCGTCCCTGGGACTCCGGGGGTAACTTCGCTCACTCTCTCACTCTCTCTATCTCTCTTTCTTTTCTGCAGCGGCTGTCTTACTTTCCCCGACGTCTCGCTCTCCCTTTTTTTCCTGTGTTCCGTCTCACTCTGCATTACACGCTGTTACCAGTGCGTACGCCAGAGTGGTGGGGTAAGGTTTGGCACTTGTTATCTCTGTCTTTCTCTCCCACTCGTTCGCTCGCTCACCCCCCCCCCCTTCCCTAAGGGTTGCTCGTCGCTCTCTGGAGTCTCGCTCGCTCTTGGCGGATTGTCGGGCTGCTCTGCCGCCGGGATGAATCGTAAGCGGTAGATCCTGACGCACCGCTGGCGCACGCTCGCACCCCTTGCACACTTGCCGTCACTTCTGCTCGAAGAAATCCTATTTCTTCGCGCGAATATCCCTGGCCTACCCTCCTTAATTCTATTCTTGCCTTATTATCGGCCTGGCTTTTGAAAGCTCCTTCGAAATTCCTCGAGATAAATGAGCGTGCAAAATGTGATTTTTTTTAATTCTTAATACGGTTGTTAGTTGGTTGAATAAATTTTTTAATTATTATAATAAATAATTTTATACTCATAGCACTAAATTCATAATTTTATTAGATATTCCAATTAAAAGCCAACTAAAGTAAACAATACTAATAAATAACTTATGAAATAACTTTTGATCATCAAAGCCTCAGTAGCTTGAATCTTCCTCCTCTCTCTTTTTCTGCCTCTCTCACTCACTCACTCTTTATCTCTCGACTTCTCTGTCTCTTATCTTCGCGCGACTATCCCTTTGAGTGTTATGTTCTCGCTCCTAGAATGGAGCTGCAGCGGTGGCAGCGTCAGCCTCGCGCTCGCGCGCGCGCGTGTTTCGAACCCACTTCGGGATATTTACGACCTGATTTTGCGCCTGTATTATGTGCTCTCGGAATCTTCTCTTTTGTCGAGCGGCGCAGCGATGTCGTCGGTGCTGGGAGATGAGTGACAAGTTGCCGTCGTAATCCGACAAAGTTACACAGCCGTCGAGATTGAAGGGGGCGATGCCGGAAAGTGCCTCGAATGCCTTTCTCTTTGCTTCGTCTTAATACCAGGGCCTCATTCTTTTACGTAATCGAGGAAAATTTTCTCGGCCGAGAGCGATGTTTTACTCGGGCTTTCTTATTTTCTTTATTTATCTGATGAGCGAAGAAGATTTATATTTTTGTTGCAAGGCTAAGATTAATTCAGATTGTTGGAGGGCACAGTGCCAAAGAGAGCCAAGTCCATTTCGAAAAACGGTTTTTTTTAACGACGAAAGATCTAGATTTCTGAAATTTCAACATTAGAGACTTAGTTATCCTAAAATTCTGCAGTGTTCAAATACTACTTATATAACTATATATATTAATCTTTCGAATTAAGCTGCATTTAGCTGCACCAGTGCATTTTCTCAAGAACATGCAAAATGGTGCTTGGTCTCTTTTGGTTTTTAACCCTCCATTTTTATATCTGGAAATATGTAAAGATTATAGATGTTTTTAAAGAATAATTATCTCAATTCATATAGGAATTCATTGCTGATTAAACAGCAATTTCACAAATAAAAACAATGCCATCTGTTCAAGTTGTACCCTACCATGCACTCAAGCTACATCCATTCACACAGTATCTTCGCGAGGTCACAGTTGCCGTGCGTCTAACCCATTCACGCGTGAGAAAGACATTACACTGCTCGATAGCTCTGAGAGCTGCCTTCGCTGCTATAGCTCTTGGGTGAGAGTTTTAATGAATATTTTATGCTCGGTTTTCCAGATGAAAGACAAATTCGATTCGCACCCATGATTCCTGGGGGGTGGTGCCCCCAGCTAGCACAATCCCCTTCATTACGTTTTCCCACCCCCCCCCCTCTCTCTCTCTCTCTCTCTCTCTCTCTCTCTCTCTCTCTCTCTCTCTCTCTCTCTCTCTCTCTCTCTCTCTCTGTGCCAACAGCAGTTTATACCCCATAAATCCTCCTTTTCATCCGCGCGCTCGCCTTTCATATCTTTCATTAAATTAGTTTTTAATGAAGGCCATTGCGCGCGCATGCGCGCAAGTCGGTGATGCCTGGGCTCCGCGTGCGCTGAATGGCAGAAGAACGGCGCGATATGTTCCGTAATTTATGCACGATTATTAATTGAATGCGAAGCCGATCTGTTACCCTCTGTGCCTATTACGCCGTGTAATGGCTGTGAAATTATTTTATAATTGCCAGATGATTTTCCTTGATTTGATGCCCGAGTTGGGTTTTGATGTGTATTGTGTTATTATTATTATTTTTTTTGATTGCTGAAAATGAATTTGTAGTTGTTAATACTGAATAAATTAAAAGCAATGCATTCTATACAATGACATTTTTGTTAAAACCTCTCGGTAATAGTAAAAATATTTCTTTTTTAAATATTTGTGTATTTTAAAAAAGGTATTATTTTTACATAACAATTTTACATAGTTGATTGAAATCAAATATGAACACGCATTATGTTATTATATTTGAACAAGTAAAAATATGATATTTCTCTTGATTAAAGGTACATTCAATATTTATTTTATTTATATACGTACAATTTTAAACAAAATTTACCCAATTTGTGTATTTTCTTAAATAAAATTAATAAAAAGTACATAATTCCAGCTGTATAAAATCACAGCGTAAAGTCTTTATTCATGAATAAATATATTTAATAAAATCGTAATCATCGCTTTTCATATCTTTGAAACTTTTTCCATTGATATTACAGCATAAACATGATTCATTAGCCAAATCAATATGAAAAACAAAAGTAGCTGTCCGTTGAATTGCATGAAAAAACATATTACCTACAGATGAATCGTAATATTTACCGATTATCCTCATCCTCAGATTGACTCAATACAGCCACTCGTATCCCAAATATTGCCGTATTAATAAAAATAAACCTAAATCGACAAGAGAGTGAGAGAGAGAGAGAGAGAGAGAGAGAGAGAGAGAGAGAGAGAGAGAAGCGAAACGAGGCTCGCAACCGCGATTCGCTAATCTAATCCGCGCGAATCAAAGCCCCGGACTCGCTGGCACTAATAGAAAAAGAAATAAAAGGTCGGCGCACGCACCGAGAATATAAAACAGAGAAAGAGAGAGAGCGACAGAGAGGGAGGGAGAATTCCGCAGCTCGTTCCCTCTCCGCGCGCTCCATATCGACGTTTCGGCGTAATAAATCACGACCCGACCAGCGCGCAGAAAAACCATCTAGAGCCATTTATTGTCAACGCTCGCCGCCGGCGAACCTCCAACTTCACTACAGCGCGGCACAACGGGAAACCAAAACAGAGACAGAAAGATAGATAGATACCGGGGGAACAAAAGGGAGAAAGAGACAGGGGAGGAGCGAGAAAAAACAACGTCTCCTTTTGCCGAGGTGCTTTTTATATTTATGCGCGAAAATTTCGCGCGGACCTGGAATTTGGAAAAAAAGGACGTTACGCGATCGGAGAGCGCTGGTTTCGGAGGGGTGGAAAAAAGGCTAGATACCTTTGTAGCTGGCTGTTTTAATTTTTCGAGTAACAGTTTTTTGCGCTGGAAATGTATACGGTTGCCCGGGAAAATGAAACGTGTGCTTTGTTGCAAAAGCAACCTTATCCAGAAAGAATAAACTATGTCCAAATTTAAATAGGGATAGAGTTTTGGTTTTGCATTTTGAAAGCTACCACATTTGCGTGGTAACCTTGTATGTAAATGAGATGCATCCTTTGAAAAAGTATTTCATACCAGTGCGTTTCTGTGGCGTTATGTTTTTAAATGCAAAGATTTTAATTAACCATCTTTTCGAGTTTAAATATAATTTAAAATTAATTTTCCAAAGCTTTCAGTTTTGAATTTTTCACTAACACAAAAATATATTCTTTCTCGTTTGAACAAATAGAAACCAAAAATAACTTTTGCGAAAAATTATCAGCTTTCCAAATGACCGACCCAATCACAGTAAAAACTCGGGTAAAAAAATTCCTACGTAGCAAACTACTTATAGCTCGATCCTCCGCAAAACTAAAAAGATGGCTCTCCTAATCTTTCAAAATCAGCAGTACTCTACTCGCGATCCAAAAAGCAAAAGCTCGTAAAAGCCAAATAGGCGACAGACAAACAGCCTCCGTACGGGGAGAAAAAGGGAAGACAAAATAGCCAGGGGGGGATAAAATAGTGCGGCCCGGCCTCGTCCTAATTCGAATAGATCAACGTCACTGAACGGCGGCAAAAAAAGGAGAGGGTGGAGGATAGAAGGTAGGATGTATAGAGACAGATCGTGGCGCATCCGCAAAAGTCATCGGCTTCTCTGTCCGCCTATGTGTGTGCAGCCACGTAGCGAGAGAGAAAGAGAGATGGAGGCGGGGTTCAGGTAACCGACGGAGGGCAAACAGAGGAAGAATCAATTCCCGGGGCTTGCTAATAGCCGGCTATGCGATTTCGCCTGGCTGTAGGTTCGCCGTAGTGCAGCTCGCTCTCGCAAGTTATGTGAGCTTGACTTTTTTATTGGCTGTTTGACGTTTCACTTTCTTGAGGGGAGGGGTGGAGTTGCGTGGAGGTTGGCTGATTTTTTTGCGCGGCCGTACGTGCATTTTATATCGATTCGTTCGTTTATATAGATACGGTGGTGTGCGTGGGTGGGGAGGGTATAAAATGTATCGAGCGCGGGTTTTATTTTTCTGGAAACGGTGCTTTGGGCGCAAGAGTGCAGTGAAAATTTGATTGATTAAATTGGATTCATTTTTAAGAACTGAGAAATGCTTTATTTATAATGAAAAAGCTGTATTTTTTATTTTTAAATAAATGGACCGCTGACTTTTGAAAAATATCTGGAAATCCCATTGCTCTAATTGGATTTTTCATCAGTAGCGAAAGAACGGTATGTTTGATTTCAAATAAAAAGGAGGAAAACAATTTTCAATTAAAAACTGGAAATTGGCAGTTTAAATTTTGCGTCATAATTAAAAATATCAGAGGAAAACGAGGTGAATTTAATGTAACGTCATTAACAAAATGACGTCAGACCTGTGGGTAAATGCGCGAAGTACAAATCAATGTTTTAAACAGTAACCAAAGTGTAACTTAATAAACGGAAATTAAATTTACGGTGATCAGTGCTGAGACAGCTAGAAACGGCTTGCGTTTCTGCGTATATTCCTTGCCTAAATTAACCTTACAATTTCACCCAGTTTCTCCGTGCAAAAAGCATTTAATCAATTAAAAGCTTCCTGCTCTAGTTTTGCAAAGATACACTTTTCAAATTCTTGGCATTGTTTGAATTAAATGAAACCCAATAAAAACTAATTAACTACCAAGGAAACCAGGTCAAAATTTCGCTAGTTATTATAAACTCATGATTTTCACTAAAATTATGCATGAAAAGTTTGAGAACGCTAATTGTAAATTTTAATTAAAAAAACTTTCAACAAATTATTTATTAAAGCAATTTTTAATCCGCTAAACTTTGTACATTACTTATCATATTCATTATGTTTATAACATAAAGATTTTAATCGAGGCCCAATTAACGTAGATTATAACACATATAAATTATCAATCCTATGAACAAATACGTCTACACTATTATAATTTCGACACTTAGCTCAACCTGGTATTTCAATCTCTCCTATAAACATCGCTTAAAATCATTTACTTTTTCCAACATCAATACACTTCAACCTCCACCTTAGCTCACACAGCAATAACGTATAAATCCCCAGCTCGTTTTCACCCAGCGAAAGCAGCGCGGCCAAAAGAAAGCCAACAGCCGGCCGCTCTCCTCCTCAAAAGGGAACGGAATTTCGTGCAAAGGAGCCGGGCTCCGCATGCACCGATGCCGCGCTTGGCTGTGGGATCGATCGCTCGGGGCAAGCTCGCAAGAAGCTCGGCCGCGGCGCGCACAAAGCGGACAGAGAAAAATAGAGGACGGACGGGCGTTAGATTGGATTAGATTAGATTAGATTAGATTGCTTTTTATGAGAGCCGCGCGCAAGCGGACAAAGATGCGCGCCGCGCGCGGACGCGAGACAAATGGGAGGTAATACGGCCGTGTAATTGGCGTGTATTATGAGCGGAACGAGTGCTGCGGGTGCGAATTGGGATGAGATAGTGGGGGACGATTTGTATTGTTTGCGGGGTATGATTATGCGGA
>JAPYZB010000575.1:0-25418 GCA_030522745.1 Eupelmus kiefferi | reverse complement strand
TTCGTTTATTTCTTTATTAAATTAAACGGGCACGAGTTTTTACGAATAAAATAAAAATAGAAAGTATAAAAGTATAAAAATGAAAGACACGTTAGGAAAATGGCATAAAATTTCCTAATTGAAAGATAGAAAGTTGACAGCTGCTAAACATAACGATACCTTGGACATTTCCTTTTAGATAGTACTGTGGTTATCAGTGAGCTGGTAACATTTAAATGCACTTTTCCCTGTCTATATCTCAATTAGCAATTTTGAAAATGATCATTTCTAAAATTTTGTTGGCTTTATTTAGTTATATCTTACATTGATGACATATTCTAATTGTAATTATCATATTCTTACTAAGATTTATTGCAGCTGGTACACTAATCCTAAATCATTGTTATTAGAATTAAACATATTTTTATAACGTTTACCTATAAAAGTATTCAATACTAGTATATAAAAGTACTTAGTAAATACTAGAATTTTTAACTAGAACAGCAGTACTAATATAATTGGAATAATATAGTAAGCTTATTAAAAAAAAGTCATTACTTACAAAAATTTTAATGTAATCAATTTTGCGATAAAGCCCACTATAAATAATGTATTAGCTACTATCTTTATTGCATAAATACCTACAAAATTTAAATATTCTACAATAAATGATCAAGTTAAAAAATTATAAAAAAATTATTTTAACAACATTCTATCATATTCAATAGTTACTAATTTACTGGCATTAATTTGTGAATTTTACTATAAATCCAATTTCTATTATTAGAATTTTTTTACTAAAAATAGTTGTAGTTGAAATTTAGAAAACTTTCCTCGGCATATAATCTAAATTGAATTTTTTTGTACCTTTCAATTATTACTAAGATATTTGCTATTTGCTTGTTATAGTAGAAGTAATGTGAATCCATTTTGTAATGGAGAATATGGGCGACAAAAATATCTATTCTTTGAATGTAATTTTCAATCTTAAAAAAATTTCTTAATATCAAGTTATTGTTACGGTCAAGTGCAATCACATGGTGCAACCATATTTTCAAAAAATTGAAAACTAAAAGAAAAACAAATGATCCCGTAGTATTCCCGTGTTACTCATCGCTTTAAGTAAAGTAAATATTCACAAAATATGAAAAAAAACGTTCCGAGTGAAACCAATTTTGGAATTGAAAAAGTTCATTTCAGGTTATCTTTCTTGCAATTTGAAGAAGTAGGGTAGAAAGGAGAAAGTCCGCAGTGTCCTGCGTGCTGAGGCCACATGTTAATTTTACGGTCGTTTTCTTAGTACTACTAATTCATGCAGGCAATTTTCTCGAAGGGTTTTAGTAGCAAGACCCTAGGCGTGTTATTGGCAGTCCGTAAATCCAGAGTGCAATTCACGAAGCAATCACGAATGTAATGGCTATTCAAATTACGATCATTCTATAATAAATATTTCAAATTTTTAAATTCATGTTTTTTTTTTATTTTTTATTTTCAAAATACTTGATATCATTGAATTAAGCTTAATACGATCAAAACAACAATAAAACTTTGATTATTTATCAAACTTATGCATCTCTAACTTTACTATTATTGTAAGATTGAAACAATTTCTAGCCTATTACAAAAGTCTCAAATTAAAAACGCACTCACTCACGTCGCGACGAGAGCCGAAAATTTCATAATTTATTACCGTGTCTGCACATGCTCGAGTTCCAAGGCACTTCCGTAAGAGGCATCTAAGTATCTCGCCGAGCCTAGCTTCGTATACTTTGGCACCGCAGCTCGTCTCTGAAAATGTAAAAATAACAATTATATAGGTTTGCATTGATGAAAATTTTATTACTGATCTAATCAATTAATTTATTATTATCATTTGTTCCTTAAGTTTTGCAATGAAATGTTGAAATAGTCTAAGTTTCGACATTTGTTTCGACATTTCAAATCTTTCGAACTTTATGCGTGATCAAATGCAAAATCTGTAACATATATACATAAACAATAATTTATTCAACGACTTTAAACTATGAACTGATAATACATCCCGATGCAGATGCAATTCGTGGTGAAGTTATAAAAAGCTTAAGGGCCGACTTCGCTTAATGTCGTTTTTATTGATCTGCGGCGCGGGTGATTCAACCCCAGCTCGGCGTATATAAGCGGAAACCCTAAGCATGCGGATAAGCGAGGCTCACACGTGTATATATTTAAGCGTTTCTTTACTATTTCTGCGTTAACTACTCGGCGCGAAAATCGGCACGTTATTAAATTTTAAAGGATGATTTTCTTATGTTTGTTATGTCATCGTATTATACAAAAAGATGGTTTCAACGTTTGCCGTAGAAGGCATTTTTACAAAAAATAAATGATTTTTTTAGGTTTGATATTAATTTTATTTGTTTTAGTTTGAGGGTCCAAGAATAATCATAATTTTTATATGTTTCAAAACGTTTTGTCGCAATGTCAGTACGTTGTCCGATTTGTAGCAATGTCAGTATGATGTAACGCCTTCGAAACCCAAGATTTGTTTAAAATACGAGGGCACATTAGTTATTTAAGTATTCATAAAAATAACAGCTCTTTCGGCATTACATAAACCTATTATCACGAACTCGTCATTCCTTCTGCAAAAGTCAACATATTTGTCTGCATCCCCGCTAAACATTTTCCACGTAACCAAAACGAAAAATCGATGCCAAGCATCTCGATATCATCAACAAAAAGCTGCATAGTCATCAATCCCACGCAACCTCATCTCTGCACCTACCCTCAACAAAGCAAACTCTGTCTCGTCAAATTGAATACAATCCAACGACAAAAGAACATTAAGCCGGTTATTAACGTCCCTCAATGAGCAGAGAGTCTAGGACCCCGAAGCGAGTCACTGTCACGAGTGAACCGAGAATTATTTCTGGCGAGCCAAGAAAATACGGTCACTGCCGTCAAGCTCGCCCACGTGGCTACGCGGACGCGGTGTGTGCCTACTTATTCTTGAGCGCATCGATGATGCCTGATGTGGGCTCGTGTGTTAAGCTTCAGCTTTTTCGCCGAAATCGATCATCTCTAGCTTTTCTAGGTTTTTTTTTGGATGGATGATGCGGAGTGTGTATTTTTGAAGATGAGATTTTTGCGATAAGGTAGGGGGAGGTAGAGCTTTGACGGGATTTGAAAGAAGGTTGTGTAACTAAGATGCTGATTCTTTGGTATGAAAATTGTTCGGTTATTTCAGGGTTGTTTGTGGCGTTTAAGAAAAAACAAAGTAAATACTTTATTTACAAGTGTCTCTCATCAATACTGGCAACAAATGAAAAACAAAAATAGAAATAACAAAAAATCATTTTTCCTAGAAACAAGTGTTTGCTCACTTGCTAATATCCATATCAAACCCAAATTTGCTAAAAACATATAAAAAATTGAAAATTTTAATTCATTAATCCGAGCAATCATTAAACTTGCCGAGCCAAAAAAAGCTTCATTGCAACAATTCATCCTGCCACAAAATTTACCAATACCCAACACAGCTCAAACCCAGACCCAAAATTGCTCAACCACCAACCCAGACAATACTAACCCAGACCATAACTCCATCCTGCAACCTTCACCCCGTAACCAAACTAACCACGCACAACCCCATAACCCTCCACCAAATTCCCAACCTCAACATCCCCACGCACCCCAAAACCATCATCCATCATCCCCCCCTAAAATCCTTCTCACCCCAAAACCATCTCCCCCGAAATCCCCCCTTAAACCCAAAATCTCCCTTTCATCCCTCGCGTCCACCAAGACACTCGTCCGCTCTCTCTAACCAGCCCTCTCAAACAGATCAATACCTCGTTCTGAGTCTGAGCGTGAAAGCTCCTGGCCGTATTAGCCGCCGCTGCTCCTGCGGTCCTCGCTGACCTAGTCGGCGGCGGCGAGCCCTGCTCGAACGTCTTCAGGACCCTGACGGCACGCGAGACCGCCTCCTTATACATAGCTCACCCTCCTCTCTTTCTTCGATCTCTATCTAATTCTCCGGCTCTCTAGATCCAGAAACGTTAAGACTAAAAACTATATCACACACGCATACGCGCAAGCTAGGAGCGCACGCACCTAACCCTTACGCGCCGATTGACGAGGGATAGAGTTTAGGAAGAGGCCGCGCGTTTTTCGTTCGGTGGACGTATAATTATATGTCCGCGTGAGGAGGGACGCGTGTGCACTGGCGCTCCGCGGGCGGCTGTCTGCAGGTGTTGTGGGGCCGCGCGCGCGCACCGCGCCGGCGCGGCTAAATTAGGGAGCTGCGCGCGTCGTTTTCGGCCGCGCGGCTGCATAAGTGCAAGAGCGGGTAATAACGCCGTGAGACTACTGCGATATTTTGGCGATCTTCGCTTTTTTTTTGCTTTGGGTTGGGTTGGATTTGATGAGTCGGCCACGCACGTGCGTTGACCCATGCGCGATCGGAAAACAGCTGATGCGGGTGTTGGAGGCAGCGATGCGTTGGAGAGGTCGAGAGATGGTGGGTATTTTTTGGTGAATGGTTTTGTTATTTGGTGGGGAAGTTTAGTGTGAGTAGTGAGAGTTGGCTGTGTGCAAGGGTTGGGATTTGGAATGTGCGCGTCTTGCCATACTCGGGTGTATCTACTTGGACGCATAATGAGTTTTGAGAGCGCATTTCTTCTCAAGTTTTTTTTATGTAAAAGATTTTAATATTTTGGGTCTTTTGTTCTTAAAAAAGCTTTTTTAAAAAAAGTCTTAAGAGTCTGCTAATTTATTGAACCAAGTGTTTAAAACTAGGCTAGTGGATGTCTAATTCTTCACAGTTGGCCATCCGCTGGCGCAAAAATGGGGAACGTTTCTACCAGGGATTATACTAATTAAAATATAAAATAATAATTATAACTTCATTATTATTATTACATAGTTATAACTACACTGAAAAATAATCCTGGTTGCAATAAACATTAAAATATTACTAGAATTGTATTGTAGCTCAAGTCTTAAAACAAAATTTTTACGAGAGCTATTTTTTACGACATTAAAATTTTAAATTTTTGATAATTTGAAAGATTTTATACAAAAATTTTTTTTACTGTATCATTTTTATCACAATTATAATTTAAATTAGTAATTCACATTTTACATTAATTAATACCACGAACTTTATAAGTAGATAGAACTAAGTCACTTTTAAAGGATTGACAAGTAAGTAAACATCTCATTATGTGGAATGTAAATCAGTGGTATTTTATTATTGTCCTATAATTATTGCTGGATCATTACATCTACAGAAAAAAGGTGCGACAGTTTCAAAATCTCAGAATAAGCGCAAAACTAATTTGATCTCGCTAATTAAAACATTGCTTTTGATTTAAAATTTTTTTCAATAAAACTACAAAGATTTTTTCCTACAAACAATACGAAAATGTACCCTGCAAAGATGAATATAAACTAAATAAAAATAAGAAAAATACTAAGTAGATAATTGGTATTAGATTAGTTTCTTTGAATCTTACAGTAAATAGTTTATAATCATAAAAATAAAAATTACTGACTAATTGAAAAACTGCTAAATGCAAGAACGCAAAGAATTTTTTCAAAGCAATAGTAACGAAGGATGTTTATGAACTGTGATTACAAAATTTAAGTACAATATTTTTTCTTAATGATTCAAAATCTTAGATAAATTTTTCTTAATTCTAAATTGTACAATTGCGTGTGGAATAGTTACGGAGGCAGTTTATTTTTTTATATACGATAGAAACGGGTAGGAAAATACTTTTTGAAAGATATAACACTCTTTAATATAATAAATCTCTTCAAAATCTCTATTTACTTTCTGTTTATTTTAACTGTATTGTACTCTGAATAAAATTATAAGCATATTCTTAAATATATAAAATTTTAACATTTTGTTATTTTAAAATATTTTATTACCCGTTTCTGCATTTAGCTATACATAAACTTAAGCTTTACCAATATTATTAATACTTTGGTTCGCATTTCTCGACGTCTACACATATGCCACATTTTTCAAAGTTCTTTGTATTGTGCGTAACACGCGTGCTACACTTGCGGTTTTCTTTATATTTTTCTTTTTTTTTTATTTTCGATTACGATACAATACGCAAGAATTGGAAGACGTAAAAGCAAAGCACAACAATAAAATTTTTCAACTATTATAAGTAAATAATTCTTGAAAATAGAACTAACCAGAAAGTTTAAAATAACTGGAATCATAACTGTAAAAAATTTTGTCAATAAAGCATCTGCAACAAAACAGAAAAAAAAATTATGTATGGATTACTTCAGATTAACAATACAGAAATATTAAGTGGTTAAATTCATCATAAATTGATTACAAACTTATTAAGTTTATTGCAACAGTCTAAAGAAGTTGCGTAAAACCGGATCATTCTTTTTAAATTTCTTATGTAATAAAAGAAATTATGAAGTAAAATTAAAGGTAAAAATAATAATTTTAAAGGTAAAATACTATTTAAAAATAGTAGTAAAAAAGCAAATATCATTAAAGAAAATTGTTCTTTAAAAAAAATTAAGACCAAAGTTGATTATTTTAAATGCATTTTAATTTACTTGTTTTATACTTTACCAAATAATTATATATTAATGATGAAAAATAAAAATGATATTATATTTTTAATCCAGTGAATTTTAAACATTCTGGAAAAAATATTGCAATATATCCTCTTTTTATAGAAGTATCTGAGGTTGGAGAAATCGCACGTCTCTTAAAAGTGCTCTTGTGCTGATTTTTGTTATGATACAGATTATCTTATTACACAAATATTGTGTTTATGTGCTTCTCGTGTATACTGTAAAAAAGTACAACAGTCATCAAACTATTCTATTTTAAAAATTGCTGTGAATTCTCGTGCAACTTGTAAATTATCACAAATGGCAAAATCGTACACAAAATCTGTGAAAAAATTTTACTTAACAAAGTAATATAATACAAAATCAGTTTTACCTTGTGTTTTTACAATCCAAAATTGCACGCAGCTGCGAGACGTTTCAATATTTACAATTAAAATACCTTACTATTCTAAACTTTTGATTGAGACATTGCGTAAATAGGACACGTAAAATTGGCTCTTACAAAGAATATTCATAGATCAAGTTTGCGAAAAGGAAAAGTGGAACTAACATCGTGAATGTGAGAAAACCGCATCTTTAAAGAAAGGCAATTTTATCGAACATTCCTGAGATCAAAGTTAAGGCATTAGTTTGGTTTACAGATGGTCCACTTTTATAGTAAGAATATTTAGCAAAAATGTCAGTGTAACTTTGTAAGGACTAATTAAATTTTTACCTGCAATTAGTTTCTTACGTTAACGTAACGCGAAAACTATCCGCAATTCTTCTAACTGTATGACATTAATTATTAAAATAATTAATAATGTATTCTAGTGTTTGCCTCAAAACTACAAATCACATTACTTTAAAAACTTCGGATACGTAATAACTATCGTAACAAATTTTCACAAGTAAGATTACGCAATAAACACTTAAAGAATCGAGATTCAAGTTCAGATTACATTGTACTTTTGTGACTTGTTTCTTTGTAACGAACATTTGGCTTATACAATTTTCACAATAATAATAAAAAATTTTTATAACTACGATTCACGATAGATTAGTAGACGATTCATAACATTTTGTTCAGGACGATTAATTTTGTTAATACTCCTAAATTTATACGAACATTTTCATTCGCAATTTGTATATGTAAAGTATACATAGCGTATAATTTTTAAGAACACGACTGACAGTTCACGATCACAGTGAAAAAGTTGAATTACATTATTAATTAATTACGTATGATCCCAGCAGAACAATCATTTTCAATTACTTAAATATTTCGCCGCTAGGATCCTTATTAAAAGATTAAAAATTTTTCGCCAAAAATCACACATTTAAAATACAACGAAGTTATACAATTACACCTGAAGTCTAACAGAACATTACATGATTAACGTTATCAACTAAAATCAGTCAAAAGAGTTTCGCAAGTTTACAAAGCAACGTTAATTTATCATCCGATATGTTCCACTCTCTTTCTCTCTTCAATCAATCTCTTAATAAAATATAAAATCTATTCGTCATCGAGTCGCTCTCGTCAAAAGCACACGCAATCCTCAAATGCATCGTGCAAACAACCCCATCATATCCCAGGCCCAAAATAAAACAATCTTCCACAAACCAACCCCACTCACTCACCCACTAGAAAAAGGAACCCAATAGTTCGTACCCCTCCTCCAACCCTTCTCCCCTTAGATAACAGTGTCCTGATAAGCCGGCGGCCCACTGAGCACAAACTGCCTCTGGCTCTGCCTGACGATATCAGTACGACTCGGGACCTGCGGCGTCGCCCTCACTCCGTGATAATTACTATAGCTCGACCTGGCACTAGCCGGCCTGTTCCCGTACAAATCATCCAGATCCTCCCCGTTCAAGCTCTGCGTGCTGGTCTGCTGGAAGCTGGGATTGCTCTGGCCCTGCCACTGCATCTGACTGACCAGCTCGTTTCCTGCGCTGATGAGGACAGGTGGGCCAGCTCCGGGTTGCTGCCAGCTGTCGGCCAACTGGCGCGTCGAGCTGGCGCTCTCCCAGTTGGTGGAACCGAGGTTCGACGACATGGCCACGGGGTAGGAGCTGTTGGTTCCGTCGGGGTTGACGGTGCCGGCCCAGATGTTCGGAGACGAGGCGGCCATGCCCATGACCATCATCGTGTCTGGCTGCCAGGGTGGACTCACTGTGGGAATTAAGAGAGTTAGGAGTTTGATTTTGGGTGAATTTTTATTTTTATCGGTACTTTTGAAGGGAGTTTATTGAATTCTATTGAATTGAATATTTTTGGAATGAAATTCCATTTCAAGCCGATTGCATAATGCTTTACGGTATGTCCGTATATGCTTGTTTAATAAGATACGAGAGCTATATTTAAGCAGGGGACTATAGTGCTGGATGTTTTAAATTGAATGTATATGAATAATTCTACGTTAATTACAGAATATATATGTATGGCCAGTTCGATGCCGACCGTAAATAGCCGATTCCGTCTTATCTATATATATTCAAGAATCTAAGTTAACTATGTATGGACAATTCCACGTCAATTACATACAAGGAATTTCACATTAACCATATATGGCCAGTTCCACATTAACTGAGTTGTTTTCTGACTAATACATATTTTTGATATTACGATTCATACCGCAAATACCACATTCGCCGCTCACTTTATATAATAAAAAAAAAAATTTTATAATTAGTATTCTGAAAGTAATAAAAAAGAGTTGAATATACGCAATAAAATGTTACAGACGACTTTTCTTGCAGTTTATTAAAATAATTCTTACGCTGGAAAGTAGCCAATTTCGACGTTTAGCTAACACTAATGCGCGGTCGGTAATCAAGTTGGATCCCATCCATTCATAATTTTGAAACATCATTTTAAATCGCTCTTCCATCAAGCATCACTATAATAATGATTAGCAAAACGATAAATAATAAATAAACATCAAACTTTCCACAAAAAAACACGCGTCAATAAACTCTCTCTCCTCAACCTTCCTTACAACTAATTAATTTCCACTAAAAAAAAACTCACCTGTAACCCTCTCACGCTCCCAATGTCCCGATATCCTATCGTAATTCAAGCTCCCGTGACTCAGCGAGCTAACATTCTGATTCGTCAGATTCCCAACCAACGGCGGCGAATTAGCATACAGACTCTCCTGCTGGTCCATGATCCTGTTAACCGGATTCTTCCGCCTGGACTGCCTCACCGAGCTACCTCGGCGACTGGACCTCCTGGTCCCGTCGCGAGATATAACCGAGCGTCGCTTGACTCGCCTCGGCGTCATCGGCTTCGGCGAGACGCTGTCGTCCTGGAGGATGCCGGCTCCGTGGCCTGCTATGGTGGATACCGCGGAGTTGGGCTCGGGCTGGCTGTACTCGATGCTGTAGAGCGGCCTGGGCTGCTTCTTCTTCTTTCTAGTTTGTGCTGAGAGGGGGACGGGGGGAGGGCAGAAGAAGAGTTAGTTTTTTTTTGTGAGATTGATTTTTTTTTGGGTGGTTTTGGTTGGTGGGGTTTTGAGGTGTGTGCTTGAGTGGGGGTGGGTATGGTGGCGTGTGTGTGTGGTGGGGTGGTGATGTTTTGGTTACTGATTGTTCGCTTGATGGGATGATGAGGAAGAATTTTTTTTAGATTTTTACTTTTTGTTTTGAATTTTTGATAATAAGATTTAGCAAATGAGGTTTTTGATTCGAGTCTAAAAAGTAGAGAATATATTGCTAAGTTAAGATTTAATAATTATTTTTATTAAGTCTATTAAAATTAAAAGGTCTTAAAATATTTTTAGAAAAAAATTTAAGTTTTAATATATATATCTACTATTTTGATATTCCAACAAAAATTTAATTAAATTTATTTATTCTTCATCGACCATAAATCTAGCGAACAATCAGTAATCTTGAATAGAATATAACAAAAATGAGAAAACTTTGTAATAGAAGAACTATTTTAAAAATAAGTCTAACGATAAATGTAACTTTAAAGATAAACATTGATAATTAAGACTAAAATAAAATTTTAGTATAATAATTTACTAAAAAGAATATTATAAACATCAAATTATTTGTAACAAAAATAAATTATTAATCCATAAACATATAAATTATTATTAACCTTATCAATATAAATATTAATAAACTACAATGCTCGGATAAAAAACTACCCACAAAAGATAACCCAAAGATAAGATTATTAAAAGTGTACACCAGGAAACCAGTATTAAAGATAGGAAGAAAACAAAGTGATGGGTTAATAAATAAAATAAGCAAGCATAACGTGTATTTTGTATATTGCACTTTTATTTTCCACCATAAAGCAAATCCTTTTTTTTATATGTTTATATATAATGCATGTGTCTTATTATAAAACATTACAAAGAAAATGGAATCGAATTCGAGTTGTATACAATCTACTTAACAAAAAGAGATGATGAAACAGCTTAATCGAATATAATCATAAACAGAAGAACACATATGAGACTAAGAAATAAATTAAAATATACAAAAAACAAGCTGTAGATGAACGTACAGAAAGATAACCGCGAACATTCATTAACTCGCGGCGAGTCTTAAAAAATAAAATTATGACTGACAAGGTATGAATCTCATTCCTTTCTTTCAGCGTGGAACGAATCTACTAGAGTCTATAAATTCTCCATAACTTAATATTCTTATAAAAACAATCCATAGCACCTTTTACAATGCGAAAAGTATAAATAAAGCAACATGCGTTCCACTTAAAAAAAAGAAATTTCTTTTTATTTTTACGCAAATGCAATCAACGACAGTCTAAGAAAGTGATGTTTTTACTTTTTACTTTTCGTTAGTCAAGGAACACATGACTGCACTGAAATTAATCTCCTCGAACTCTCTTTTAAAAATGTTCAAAACGACATTTGGTATAAAATGTTTCTTAAACTTCAAATGCACTACTGTTATACTATCAATTAATTTGCGATTTCATTGAAGATAAAAAATATAAAATTCAATTTCAATTCTCCATCGTACAAAAAATTCCCAATCTACTTTCATCTTCAACAAAACTACAAACACATCTTATTCTAATTATGCCGAACCCGGGGCTCATGCCCCAAAATTCCACCCGATACTCGAAACTACTACGTTAGTCAAAACTAATTTCACTGCAGTTCTCTCACGGACGAACTCTACAGACAACTACAAAAAGGGTACATAAATATTCCTCTATAGCGCGTCGATCCGACGGACAGTAAACGCGCCGTTTACGCAGAAATTTAAAAAACCCTCGACGGAAACGCGTCCGACACGAAATTTGTGTAAATATTCCCATCGAAACGAAGCTACGTGCTACGTAAGTCGCTGTGGCTTTGTATTCCTCAGAAGAGAAAAATGTACGACGTCGAATGGGAATCTCGTTTGTCGCACACAAACGAAACGCATTCGTCACGGCTTTTATCTACGTATCACAGTCTATCAGTGCGTTATCGTTTCATATATTTTTTTTTAAGTCTATTCGTGCAGCGGACGAGTTATTGTGCCCTGTAAAAAACGCTGGTTTAGAAAAACATTTACTATTAAAGATCGACGTTATTTTCTTATGCGAGCCTGATTTGTCTTCGCTGTAAAAAGTGTAAAAATTCTGGTTTTCTTTCGATTTTGTTGAAAAAGTCTTTGATTAAATTACGATCAGTCGTTCGAAATATTCATTTCAAAATAGTTACTTTCATAAATGTTTTATCTTTCAAAAATATATTTTATCGCCCCGTAAATTTTGAATTTTTCATGTATATAAAGGCACTTTTAGAATACGAAATTCGTTGATCATTTTCCTATTTTAATATATAATATATTATGGACTTTGAAAATTCGATCCTTTTATACTTTGACACTTTGTATCAAATATTTGGCAAGTACAGGAATATGCGGTTCGACTTGACACGTGTACTAGTTATATCTAGTTTATTATTTTTATTTTATCGAACATTCAAATTGTTCCTTTGACACCGGATGTGATTAAAGGACTACTGTTCGAAATTGACTCGATTAACGCGGTGGCTGTAACGCTGTTTAATAAATGAAATCGCATGATGAGATTATATTTACTCATGCTTTTAAGTGGGTAAATTAAGTAACAAAATGTAAGATAAAAAAATTTTAAAACATATCTAAGGATCTACTTAGAACATTTATAAATTTGATTAAAAATGTATTTATTTTTCTAAAGCTATATATATATATATTAACGTCAACGCAAAAGTGTAATTTTTTAAAACTTTTAAAAATCATTTTTAAAATGAATTAGATAAAAAATTTTAAACATTATCCAGTTGATAATGATACTTTAACAATAATAACATTTTGAACATCGTTTCTGTTCATCAAAAACATTACAACATTAGTAAATTTCTAAATGTATTTTGCATTGACGTTCTATCCTTTAGTTTAAGTTTTAACTTAAAATCGTAAATAATTTACTACGTATTTTTACGCTATAAAAATATAATTAGCTAATCGAATAAACCTAGTTTTTTTTTTGCAAAATGATAAACACGAAATTCACACTAAACCTAACTTTTACGTAATGATAATAAAACCGAGATTAACAAATTTTTAAGGCCGACATAAAAGAATAAAATCATTCAGAAATAGAAACTTTAACATCATCGTTTGACAGTCCTCTCAAAAATAATCCAAGGTCATATAAAAATTTATCAGGCTCACAAGCCAAGAGCCATTCGAAAGTGCCTAGGCAAACAATTTCAAAAGATTCACAGCCAGAAGGAAAGTAGAATAAGCAAACAAGACTGCAGTTTCTACTTTCGAAAAAAGAACCTCAATTAGCAATCGACCTCAAAACCCACTAATTAAAGATCTCCAATTCTGAATGATTTGATTTCATCCTGTCCACGCGCAAACACCAATCGGGACGGTGCATCATTTGGCCAGTGCAACGAATTTATCTCACACCAAATCGCCCAGCTTCCTTAATCTACAATCTGTACACGGTGAAACCGTTTCAACTCCAACGTCCAATCATCCGCCTCGGCACATGTCCGCCAACCCTTCCCGCAACACCGAACCGAATTACGCGCTCGCGCTCAGTAATTGTTAACGAACATGGAGAGCGGCCTGCCGTCGCGTCCGCGCCTCGGCTGCTCGTTCTGCTGCTGATGCTGCATCGCGTTCAAGCTCTGCTCTTCCATCGAGAGTCTCGGATCCGAGTGAAACGACCTCAAACCCTGAGGCGACGGCTGCAGCTGCTCCCTAATGTGATCCGCGTAGACCCTGGGCCTGTACGAGTTTCTGTTCTGCCTGCCGCTGCTGCCGGTCCCGCCGCTGCCGGCGCGGTTGAACTGATGCCGCGAGCGCATCAGCGGACTGTAACTGACCGGCGGCGTCTGTCGCTCCGGATTCATCTGGGCGGATCTCTGCTGATAGTAGCGCTGACGGGCCGGCGTTGGACTGTGCGCTTCGAGAGTATCATAATCGAACCTGCGCTGCTGCTGCTTGATCATCGGCAGCTGATCTATCGGATTCGAGTAGTCCGCGTAGTCGATCGCCGGCCTGGTCAAGCTGTCGCTGTTATTCGCGGCTTGATTGCTACGACGGAAGCTGGAGCCGGTCGACGATCCGGCGGTATTGCTCTGATTGTAAGCGTTGTGCAGCATTGCTCGTGCGCGCGTCGACATGACGATGTCGCTGGCGATCGGCTGGGGCGAACCTACTTTCTTAGACGGTTCGAAATTCTTGGGCGGCAGAGGCGGAGGTGCCTGGGTGATAAGCGTGGCGAAGGAGGACGAGCCGCCCGTGGTAGTCGAGGTCGTGCCCGTGTTGTTGGGATAGTAGTAGCTAGTGCTGTCGGCCGCGGCTGGTGGATTGCCGCTTGTGTTGTTGGCGGAATGTTTGGACGGGTGAGCGGTGTAGGCGGGCGGCGGCAGGGCCGAGTAGCTAACGTACATCGGATGGAGCGGAGTGTGGCCCGCCATGCCGAAATCGCCGCCTCCGACAAAGTCAACTGCAAAAGGTGCAATAGTTCTTGCTTTTAGTCGATGATTCGGCTTCGGCTTTTTGGATTTTTTTTTTTTGTTATTGGAGGACGAGGTTTTTTTTGTCTTCTTGCGGGGAGAGTTGCGTTATTGCACTGTTTCTTTAGGCTTGTTGCTGAAGTTTTATAATTGAGTTCATGGAAAAGCTCGAGGATTCAGGTGATTTAGTTTCTTATATGGAATTTTTGTAATCTAGGCTGTTTCGATCCGAGGCGGTTTATGCTTGACTTTTTTTCAGTCGTTCGATGTGTCATTAATCGTGAGGAGGCACATCGGCTCTTTTGTGTACGTTCGCGAAGTCGGTCATATTTTGCAGAGGTGTTCAATATTATTCATTGTTGCGGAGCTGTTACGATTGAAGAGTAGGCAACACAGAAGACATGCACTTTAGTTGATTGAGAAGCAGATTCAGAACATAATATTTAGTTAAATTTTAATTGTCAAAATTATTTATTTTAATTTTAATATTTTTAAATAAAGCTCTTCTTAGAAATGTATTCTTAAGCCGTAGTGAAAACATAAAATTTGATTTAATATTATAATAATTTCAAAATAAAATTATTGAACATAAAAATTCAATTTTTTATATTTTAAAAGTGCATACAAGATTTTATTTAATTTAAAATTTTACTGAATATACAAAAACTACAATTTTAATCTTAAAAGCATAATGAATAAAATTGAATACCATTATTCAAAACATGATCGTTCGGGCGTAAAACGATAACTTTTATTACTTTTCAAGTATCTATATAAATCTATATAAAGGCAGACTAAAGAGGCAGCAAAATAGAATCTACAAGTGCTAAAGCTACTAAACTTTATGCATGCTAAATATTGATTCCTTAAATTTTTCCATGACTTTATTGATACTCTGAATTTTCAAAATAACTTTTCTTTACCAACAAGCTTATACAAACAACATATATAATTTTAATTTACATATTTGATTATCAATCTAAATATAAATCACAACACCATTATTTAGAAATTTCTTAACTGAATTTTTATGTAACAAAAATGCAACAGTTATCAATATTATTTTATACATAATTTTGCAATTTGACTCTTGCAAAAATAATTAGCTCTAAAACAATCTTCAAATAATATTATACTTTTCTATATCAATTTATCAAATTATATAACATTAAGACAGACAACAATCATTCACTCAGATGCGAGACTTGAGCATGCAAGATGATTATCGCCAGTGCAGAGCACTTACCAGAACGGGGGGTCAAATCCGCCAATGAAATCAACTGTAACCGATAACCCCTCTTTACAAGTGACATTACAATATGTTAAATAAGGTGTTAGTTTCACCGCGAGCACCCGGATTAATCATTACGAATAAGAATAAATATAAAGGTGTATATGTGTATATGGCTCATTCATAAGCGTCATCCACTCGTTAGTTAAACTTCGTGATTTTCATTTTAGCACAGAGGTGTGAGTCTCACGTGTTCCAAAGCTCATCTAGTCAAATTAATACGTGTAGTATGTGGATAAAATTAATATTTTCTACTTACAGCTGTCGTCTTCTTCCATGAAAGCTCGGCTCAGGCAAATTCCAGCGATGACCGCCATGACCTGGAAAACAAAAGATTTTTTATATTCAAAATAAATACAGTGCATTACGAATTTTGAAGAAGCTGTATCGGCAGAAAGATATTTTTGGCATTAAAATAATGAAAGGAAACTAACCGCCAGCAGACATTGGGTCGAAGAGTGCAAAACTTCAATGACTTCGTAATCTAAAACGCAACCAGTCACCCGATCGGGTCGAGCGGGCCTGTAAACGTCTGGCCCTTCTGGCACTGTATTGTTGTAGTGTGGCTTGCATCCTGGTGCGTTGATTTGCCACCAAGAGAAACTTCCAGTGCCTAGATTCAGTAGGTCGCTATTCTATAATTAAAGAAGAAAATAAATATTAATACAATAATTATAATATACTGAAAATTATTCATTGACTTATAATATTGACATTAAAAAACAATCAACTCGAAAACGACCCAAAAAATTATTTTTTAATAAACGCTTATTTTATTTAAAAAATCTTTCAATATTTTATAAGTTTATTAACTGTAATAACAGATAAGCATCGTTTCAGCGAGAAAATGAAAGACATCATATTTATTTTCCAATACTCCACATTTATGGAAAAATTTCAAAAACAGATAAAACGAACACTCCAGAATAAAAAAAGCCTTCACGTCTGATCTCTCGCTTTTTCAGCTCCAAGATTATATAGAACATCCGCTTATGCAATTCAATAGCTCGCTCACGACTCGTCGTATATCATCATCAATCCCGCTCGCACGCCAACGCTCAAGAAGAAGAAAAAGAAATAATAAAGTAACGCTCAATCTCCATTCATCCCTCGCCGCCTGCAGCAGTTCAAGTACATAAAGGAGCAGAGGTCCTCGATGTGACTCACCTTGTCCAAGATTCCAGCGCTTAGGTAGAAGCACGTGAGGAATATGTTCCAGCCGAGCCATAGCACGTTCCATACGCAGTACTGAAAACAGAAAAGAGACATATATGAGAAGGCGAGCCTGATTGGATTCGTTATAACAATTAGAACGCGTGCGATGCCTAATGTTGCGAGGCTGCCGCGAGTCGCGCGCGTCCGTTTCCTTAAACGATATGTGACTAACTCTCTAAGAATGCCCCCAAAGCAGGTCAATGGACTGCAGCAGGAGTCTGGACGATGCCTGTTACGCGCGCGACGGGCTCGTTACGGTGGGGCCCGATTTTTCACACGCTTTTCGTTGGTGAACTTTTTTATTGGTTGATTGGTGCGGCAATTTCGAGCGGAAATATGTTTTTTTTATTTTACTTTTTTTTTTAATTTTGTAGAGAATTGCAAATTGAATTTTCTTGAAGTATTGGTGAAAAGAAAATTTGTACTTAATTTAAAGACAAAAATTATTTTTATTTTTTTTTTTTTTAGTAAATTGAAAAATGTTTTTTTTTATGGGTAATTAATATTTTATTTGATACTTGTGATTCATAAGTAGCTATTTTGTATTAAAATTAATGTCTTTAGATGCCAATCATGCAAATAAGAACGCCATAATGTGTTTACAACTCAGATGTAAACTTTCTTTCATGAGTTGTAAATTTTTGCTTTTTTATTAGACTAAACAATTTAGCCTATTATTACAACACAAAGCTACGCAGTGCAATCAGCATCACACTTGCAAATAAGGAGAAGTGTATCTGGTTCGCTGCTTGGAAAGGTATCTTAATTGGGAGAAAGTCACATCAGTTTATACTAAACTTTTTACTAAACTTTTCACCTGCCTATACTGGTTAGCCATTCTCTGGCTTGGATGAACCACTTACCGATATGATATATTTAGGTCGATACTGGAAGGCTCCAAAAAATCCAAGAATAACAAAGATTATGTTGAAAAAGTTGACCAGTATCGGCACCCACATAAACCCCAGGAAGTCGAACACTTGCCGCTCCACAGTTGTTATCTGTAACACAGAAGGAAATAATATGTAACTTGAATATATATGAATTAAATATTTATAATTAAATTAAATATTTGAAAGATTTTAAATAAATAACAATATAATAATATTTATAGCAAAATAATCTAAATATGGAAAATTTTATAAGAAAATTCAGGAAAGCAACTTTACTTTAAAAGAGACATTTCAGCCTTTAGTCGTTCAATTAATCAAATGGTCTTAATTCATTGCAATTGCTCGGCAGTTTACTCATTGTTTCAATTGTTGTAAAAGTTAAAAAGTATTCTGAAATTTAAGGAAGTATTCTAGAATTTCATATTTTTATTAAATAGTATAAAAAAATTATTAAATTTAATGAAATAAAATTATTGAAATTATAATAAAAATATTGCAAAATATAAGTCTCTTCAAAGAAATTAAAATAAATATTATAAACTTCTTTTTATTTTATATTTTAATAATTAATTAATTATTAACCTAAGCTCTCTAAAATATTGCATCAACTTAAAAAAATGTAATACCTAATTCAATGAAATAAAAACTTGCATCAAAATATGTTACTAAAAATATAACTGAAACTTTATTTTTGCGATATAAACGTTTTATTTAAGAAATGATAAATATGAAAAATTGATATAAAATCCAAATAATGTATTCTTCTTATCAACACTATTGCATGAATCATTATGAATCAGAATACAATAACAAATTTTTAAATTATTGCTTCAATCAGAACAATATAATTTTTTATTATCAGATATAAGATATGAAAATAAATGAGTAAATTCTAGATCAATACTTTCTTTAATATTTACTATTAAAATATAAATTCAAACAGTATAAAATTTGAATAATTAATTTGTATATTTTTAATTTATCATTTAATTATTTAATTAGATTCACTTTATTTCATGAAATATCTAATATAACAGGTTTAGAAACCCTAGGAACTAGAATCCACTTAGTTATAAGAGAATTAAGATGAAACACCTGTAGAATAAAATAAAAAAAATGCAACCTGTTCAGAATCAATTAAATATTTCCAAGACCATATGAATCAGAATGAATCAGACAATTGATTGTATTTAAAAAAAAAAACCCGAGTTCTATCACAGGAAGCAATAACCAACCATTTTAGACCATGGAAAAAGCAACTAAAACTTTAAGTCACCAGGAAGCTCTACAAAGTCACACAGAATTCATTAAAATTTTTATTTCTAGCTATGACACGCATCTCAACATTTTACCAATACATTAACATCCAAATACCCACACCATCTTCAAACCCGCAAATACCCCCTCAACGAATGAATCCCCCTCCATCTCTCACCAGCTCGACTTCAAACATATCATCCAACAAACAATCAAAAAAGGTGTTCCCTTCTCGCTAAAATACACCTTGCTGCAGCCTGAATGGAGCAAGCCAGCTACAACACTCCCAACAAAAATAACCCCCTCGGTAAACAAGCCATCCCCCAAACCAGTTCAATCCACCTGCCCCAGCCAACCCTAGGCACTCCTCCAAAAGAGCAACTCCAAAGCAAAAACTACTCACAAGCTGAAGGGTGCATATCGTTAGCAGGAAGTGCCTCTTGCTGCAGAGCCCCATCGTTCCTCAGGACGACGGCCAGTCGTCGTCGTCGGCGTCGTCCGCGGCGCGCCGCATATCAGGCCCGCGCCCGCACCACGGCACTAGTTACAACACTGACACTCGTATTATCACATAAGCACGCGCGAGCGCGCACGCATACGCAGAGAATTCAGCTGCACCGCCGCAGCCGATGGCCGTTACGATGCGTCGTCGCCATTTTCTACTCTCCGCCTGGCTGCTGGCTGGATATCGCGTGTCTGTCCCCCTACTTTGCAGCCGTGTCTGTGTGTATATACTGCCTTAGCGGTCTCTTGGCTACTGCTGCGCGCGAGCCAGCTTTGTGACAGGCTCTGCGAGAGCGAGGAGTAGACGAGGGAAGTGGACTGGATTGAAGAGTGGGGGGATATACTCGTTTTTCAGCTGCTCTCGTTTTGTGCGTTCGCGTTGCGCTCTGCGAGTGTGTATAGGTGAGAGGTATATGAATGGGATCGATGTTGTTGTGATTGCGGTTTATTATCGAGCTTTAACGTTTATTTGTTACGTTAAGTTATGGTAGAAATTTCGAATAGTTGCGAAAAGTAGGTATTTAAAGAGAGCGGAGTTTATAATTACATCCTGGTTGCAGTCACGATTTCGCTGGTGGATCGAGGGGTGGGGGTGAGAGGATGTAGTAGAGGCGGATAGGATAGGTATATAAGTATATAAGCAAGGCCTGCAACCTGCTGCGCTTGTTTTCTTTTGTCCGCGCGCGGAGAGGTGTACTTTGAGCCAGCTTAGCCAGCCGCTAAGTAGATGACTCCCACGCCAAAGTGCTGCCAACGTGACAGGTGGCTTGTATACGGGGAATCGAAGAATATGTGGGGATTTGAATTTCGCGGGCTTTTGGTTTGTTCGGGATTCCTGGTTGTTGAGAATGTTTTTTTAGCGTGATTTTGGAGAATTGATATGTTATTCGATTTGAATAATGTTTTTATTATTGTATCAATGTTTTTTTTATTAAAATTTAGAATTTGATTGAAAATTAGAGTGGAAATCAGCATTGAAATCTGTTCTGAAATCTCGATTTAGCAACCGAATGAATACTAGATCGGTATACCGAAATTTGATTTAAAACTAATTTTAGATTAGTTAAGTAAAATATTAAAATTAAGTAAAGTATCAAAATGGAATCTATTTATCATTTACATTTATTTTATAATAATAATAATAAGTCGTATCGTCTTCGAATACTGAAATGTTAGTTTTAGAAAATCACCGTAAATCGTTCAACTTTGTTTCTTTCTTCATTCATGTAATTAGTTAACAATATTTTTTAGTATTATCTCGCATTAACAATCAGTATTGGATCTACATATAGATTTTGATACCGAATGAGCGTCACATTTTTGGACAACATTCGATACCGATCACTAATTCAGTACCGATTCAAAATCGATTTCCAACCCAGAATGATTCCAAATATTATTACACGAATAACATTTTGAAACCTTTATTCACATCAAACATCTTCCAGCGTTAAAAATATAAATGATCGCTACGATACGTATCGTTTAGTATTCATTTATTCAAACAAACACAACTTAAGCACACACCATCCCACATTCATATATACCCATTACGTAAACAGTACAAACAAACATCATCGTACAAGGAAACGGGCTTTTCCAAAGGCAGCAAAACGAATACAACTACATCAACGCTATCAGTACACTGTATCTAAAAGCCAGCAGCGCGATCCAAAAGCGACTCGCCGCCGGCGTGAAAGCAACGTTTACGAGGTGCGAACGGCCAAGTAAAAAAAAAAGCGTTTAGTCAAGCGACAAGTTTCATTATAGTGTAAGTAACGCCTACGCGCGTCTCGCTGAACTAGTGAAAAATGTCTCCGAGATTCGCCGTTTTCCTGCTGCTGCTCGTCTGCTGTGTTATTTTAGTAACGGGAAGCGCCGATAAAAGTAAATCTTGATAATAATAGCCTTATAGCTTGTTGACTGGCGGCGGTGGCTTTTTAAAAAATTGCCTTTCTTTATAGATACGCTGGAAAGGTGCCAGGCTAGCTGTAATCGTGAGTAAACAAGATTTTTAAATAAATAAATTTTCGGGCGGTTTTCGAGGATTGTAATTAATTTTAAGTTGAATGTTGTTTACTGTGAAATTTTTAGGGAGATTCGCTAAGCATCGAACGGATCAGAGAGGAAAGCTATTATGTTACTCGAAATGCGATGGTAGTTATAAAATTCGTTGTTATATAAATCGTTAATATTTTAAGCTAGTGTGATAAAAAAAAATTTTTTTCTGTTTCAGATGATCCGAATTATTTGAAAAAATTGGAGAAATAAGTAAAATTGAGATGCGAAATAGGAAAATGCGGAGGACTTGTTCTGTAAGATCAAGGATAAATCTTCGTTAAAAACATAATTTTAATTCTACTGTATAATCATGTTAAAACTTATACTACGTGAATATAAATAATGACATTTCATTTGTTAATTATAAATTAATAGGGTTAGGTAACAAATAAACACGTGCAAAATGTCCATTTTAGAACCGTATATTTTATTTACAAACTTTATTTGATAAAAAAATTAGTTAAATATAAAATTTTTGTTGAAAATAAAACTGCACGAGTAGCAACTGCTTTCGTGCAGTAACTCTAATAAAAAATTGTGACAAAATTTTAATAAATTACTTTTTAATTTTCTTTTGAACCAATAATACAAATAATCAAACTGGCACGATAAAGAAAGCATTTCTCTAAAATCTCTCTGCTTGCCATGTTTTTGGTGCTTCGATATATACGACGATACTTTGGATTTTAACAGTAAGTTATTCCTGCTTAGAAAAAACTTTCTCTTCTCTTTCTTTCATAATAGTGACAATGATCTGAAAATTTTAAAACGAAACAAAAATTTTTCCTACTCTCAAAAAATCCAAAATATTGCGATAACCCATCACACCTCCCGGAGCATTACAAAACCACGCCTCAAACACAACGCAAAGCAACCCACCAAAAACTTATCTCCCATCTAAAACTCTTCCCCGAACTCTCCTATTTGCACTTCCCGATATCTCGCTTCCTCCCCACTCCTAAAAAAGAAAAAAACCCATTACACCATATCCCGCCGCTCTTCCGGCACATCCACATCAGCACACCATCAATTTCCCAAGCACGTACACCTATATATCCACCTCCTCTCTCTCTCTCTGCGCCTAGACTCAAACGGCAAGAAGCAGCAGCAGCACAGGTGCAGCAATGGCTGCCCGAGGCACCGGCGCGGATGCTCGCTGAGGCTGCTGCAGTCGGATAGCAGAGCCGGCTCAGCCGCCGGCGGAACTAATAGGGAGAGGCCAACGCCGGGCGCTGGGATCGCGGTCGTCAGGCCGCCGGAAGTAGCTCGCGCCTCCAGGAATCAGCGGGAGCATCGCGAGTGCCGCAGGCCCTCGGGCTGCAGGAGAGCTGGGAATCTGCGCGGCATCCGTTCCGGTATTTTTTCTTCTGTTGTGGATGTTTTTTAAGGATGGGGTGACGTTTTTTTGTGAATAGGTATAGAGGGGTTTTGAAAGGGGTTTTAAGGGGAGCGTGGGTGTTGGCTGGTTACGCTAATTTTCGGGGGCTGTGATTGGTTTTTTCTATGAATGAGGTGTACGTGGTGCGTTGGGGCATGATTAGAATTGATATTAAGGCGGAAACCAGGGACTGTACGGGGTCTCTGACCCTCCGTGTTGGCGAGTGACACGATCGGCTTAGCGCCGACTTTCAGGCATGTGACGATGGGCATTACAGAACCATGTTCGCAAGCCTGATTAATTTGTTTTCTATATACTTATTTATATAATACAATGAGTTTTTATGGTTCCTGAATTTGATCGTTGATACACCTTTGAAAATAAATTATATGCATATGTTTAAATAATTATTTAATACTTGAAAAAACGGCTTTTCCGGTAAACCAGAGCCAGCCTTGTAATGCACCTCATCACGAGCCTAACAACGGCCGTCCTGAGCGATCTCTGTACAGGCCCTGGTCCGCCGCTCCGCCACTTCACAGGTAATTTCAACTCAGGTAGTTTACAGACAAATTAGATTTAATGCCTGTACGCGAATTGCTTAGAGGGCACTAAGTGGGCTAGCTTACGTAGATTTGAAAATTATTTGAAATTAATTTACCATAAGAATGCTGATAATTGGTAGAAATGGAATTAAGATTACGGTGTTTGTATATAGAACGGTTTAAATGATGCTAAAGGCTGGTTGTTGCTGACAATTACGGGAAGTAATTTTTTTTTCGTTCAGTTCATATATTTGAAAAGTATCACGATGTTAAATTATTGGCAATTAGAAAAAGGTGGTATTAGTATTTTTGTTTTTAAAATTAAAAATTAAATAAAAAAAATAAGTTATCGTAATTGCTGATAGTTACCAGACTTAAATATAGTTTAATATTTTCAACTTTTATGAAAATTTACCGACTAAATTAGTCAGATTAAAAGAAATAATTATAATTATATTATTAAATGAACCTATAGTTTACCTATAGTTTTAATAGTATAGTACATACGCCTAGAACAGTAAAATAATAAATACCTCAGATCACATGTAATTGTGACAAACATGCGATCTAAGGCTTTCTTTTTTACTGACCAAGGTGTCTAAACTATTTTTCTGCTCGACGGCGCCGGAAAGCGACAACCTCCGTTCGCTAACGGCCGGGGAAGGTGGCATTTTCCGGCCGGAAGGCAGAAAAATAATTTCAAAGTCTTAAAAATCAAATTTTGAAATAACCATATATTTATTAAATAAGCAGTATTTTTAAACATTATCGGTACTTTTATTACTTGAAAATTTATTATAATCCAAATTTTTATCAAAATCAATTTTTATTCATGCAAGAAAATTTTTTCACCCATAAAGGTACGTCTCGGGTCTTGAAGAGTTCAGATGGAGAATTCTATTTACATGAGATTTTCGGTGACGGAAATTGCATGTTTCGCGCCATCAGTTACATTCTCTGGGGCACCGAAAGCAGACACAAAAATATACGCACCTTGGTTAGCTAATTCTCCTTTTTTGCATTAAATTTCCTTTGAGGTAGGTAATTAGCAAATCTTTAAATGTCCTGAAAGATAGGAAAATTTGTACATAATTACTGAATTTATAAAGGTGCATTAGCGGCATGACGGTAATTACACGTTTCAAGAAAAATTAAAATAAGTATAATTTAATATGAATTTTTAAAGTCTTGACGTACAATTAATTGAAATGCTAGATAGAAAACTAAGAAATATTTTAAATATTACCTTCACGAAAATTAGAATAGTTACAGAATAATATATAAAATAACAAAATATTGCCCGTTCGTTCCGCTTTCCGATATGGCCCACCGTGATTTTTTCATATACTCGTAGGTAAATGAGGACGTTTCATACACTCGCAGGTATTATGGATAAATATTTAAAATATTGTATAAAATTTTTTTTAATGTAAATATTATTTTTCAAAAAATTATCATGAATTCTACAGATTTTATTCAATAATTGAATTTATATTTTTATATAAAAATTACTGTAAGAAGTTGATTAGTAGACCATATTAAAAATATGTTTTTTACATCCCCCCGCCGAAAGTTAGGACTTTCTCCCCGCTGACGCGGGAAGAAAGTGCTGATTGTACTCCCTACCCCCACTCCGGTCCTCCAGCGCCGTGCGCATGTGCACCTCGCCTTCGGCTCGGCGCACATACAGCGCGCGGCGATGAGGACCAGAGT
>JAPYZB010000574.1:0-19543 GCA_030522745.1 Eupelmus kiefferi | reverse complement strand
TCACAAGGTTTCATTGAAACTTTAAAAATATCTTTTAAATGTTCAGCTTCAACCACAGTAGCACAAGTATCTTCTCGTCTTAATTCTCCAGCTTTACTTAATGAAAAATACTGAAATTCATTAATTTTAATATTAATTATATTATTCTTATTAATTCAAAAGTCTTTAATACAAATACTTTAAATTTATAAATAACTTTAATTTTTTTAAAATTATTGCAAGTAAACATTAAATTTTTTATTAATTAAATATTATCAAGTGTTTTAATTTTATACCTGACTTGGAAACAGTTGTGAATGACATTCATATATTCCTAAATTGTATGGTTTTTCTTCATCATTTTGTAAATTATCTAAACATAAATTTCGTAATTGCACTCTTACTCTACCAAATGCTTGGACATTTTCATCTGGTATAAATTTTTCAGGATAAACATTATCCAAATACCACTTGAAACTTTTACATTTCAATCTCTCCCGTAAATTTAAACGTTCTTTAATGTCACCAATTAATTCCGGTTTATCCTTTTATAGACAGAATTGTATTTATTAATTGTAAATATAAAATTTTTAAATCTGCTTTTATTTTTAAATTACCTTATACTCTTCACGATGTAAATAATATAATCTTTTATAATCATCCATCCATACATTTGCTAGTCTTGCTGTATTAATACCATGTGTATCTTTATCCATTGGAAACTTATAAGGTAAAAAGTTTCTAAACACATGTCCTACTCTAGAACAAGGAATAGTTTCAAGTACACCACCACATTGCCATATCTAAAAGAGCATAATCATAAATTTACTTATTTTTATTATTTTAAATTTTACTGTAATATAAAAAATAATTTTATTTGCTGCCTACTCTAAATGACATTTCGAGATTTTCTCCTCCCCAGCCTTCCATTTTATCATCATAACTACCTATTTCCCAAAAATATATCCTATCAATGGCAAAAAGTCCACCAGCCATTGTAGGAGACTTAACGGGGGAAATAGAAGATACCTTAGATTTCAGATCACTCTCTTGAATATTAATCCATGTAAAATGTCCAGACCAAGTAAATCCTCCTACTTGAAAAAATTCCGGTTCGTCACTGTGCGAGTATTCAAATGTTTCTTCTGATATGTTATCAATAATTGGTGTTACAACTGCATTGTGCTTATCTTTTATTCTTTGAAGTAATGGTTCCAACCTGTAGATTTTATGTGTAGTAGTGTAATAACAAAGAAAGTTTCTTTTTTGATTTATAAAAAAATAAAAGGATAATTTGAATACTAACCATTGCTTTGTTACTTCACAATGAGCATCTAAGAACATTAGAACATCTCCTGTTGCGCTTTTGGCTCCTTTTAATCTAGCTCTTACTAATCCTTGCCTTTCTTTTAATCTTAATAATTTGACCTTTTTGGGCAAACGAGTTTGAATATAATATTCCAATAATCCTTGAAGTTCTTCTGATTATTTAAAATTTTATAGATATTAAAATAAAAAGGCAAAAATTAACTTTTGATAAATTATAAATTTATAAAAGTTACCTTCATTACTTTTGTCATCAACAAGTATAATTTCTTTTAAAAACTTTGGTGGTGTTTCTTTTAGAACACTATAGACTGTGCGTAATAATACACTAAATGCTTCATTATGAAAAATTATAATAATACTTGCAGTAGGCAGCGTACTATCATATGTAACATTCTTACATCTACAATAAAAGTTACATTAGAATCAAAAATATAATAAATTATTCCACCTTTATTTCCATCAAATTAAAGCTTACTGTGGGTCTCTGACATCAGGCAATTTTCTTTGGAGTGGAATTTTATTTGAGAGAACAATATTTACTGCTTTCTTTTTCAGAACCTCATTTCCTTTTATTTTTTCTTCACCACTCAGGTAGGCAGGTTTTCCATATTCACCTAACTTTCGAGAAATCCCTTTTATGTATTCACTGATCCACTGTTCATACCTTTAATCAATAATAAATTTTTAAAATAAAATCGAAAAAAACGCCATTTTTTAAACGTTACCTTTCATTCTTTTCATAATTTTCGGTATTATTTAACAAATTCACTTTTTCCTTGGAATCATTGAGAGTATTTGCAAACGAAATTCGTCTGATAATAATAAAGATAACAATGGTATAAACAGTGTAAATAACATATCTGATTTTGCACCGCAAAATTCTCATTTTTCTAAAGTTTTCATGGTCGTTGTCCCCGTAATGCCGAACGCTTTTCCATCTGCTAAACTGATTTCTCTTTTTTATACAAGGTGCTAAAAAGTGAGGTTAGACTACTTGAATAAACATATCTATACATTCACGTGAGTGGGCAAACAGGTTGTTGACTGCAACATTCGTAACGTAGCTATTCATTTCCTTTTTCGAATAACAATTAACAAAGCCAGTAGTTAGCAAAACGCAGCAATTTTAAAAGCTTTTATGTAAAGAGTATACAAGAATTTAACGGAAATAACACAATGCACACGTAATTTTCGTATTTTTAAAAAGGTGTTTATTATTGTAATACAAATACTTTTACAAAAGTAACAACTCTATTTTTAGACTTTATAAGTATCACATTTCACGAAATATTTTTATAAAAAGTCATTTAATTTATTTTGTTATATTATTTTTACTAAAAAAAATTATTTTATATATTTTTTTAATAATTTGTAAAATATTTATAAAAATAGTAGACATATCAAAATAACAGCTTTAGCTTTGTTAACAATCTTTAACAAATTAATTACAAATTAATTAAAAATTACTTTTAAGAATTACTCTTAAAGTCACAACAACTGCAATGATGCATAAAAATTTTTGTAAAAATACTGCTTAAAAATTTTTTAAATTTGTGCTTTTAAAAAAGAGTACATATTTTTTAAATAATTACTAAAAAATTTTTGTGCTTCATTTTGTCTTTGTATAAATTGTTATAAATTAGTTAATATAACTATTATCTACTACTTGCACTCCTGATGTTTGACTTTTCGTTGTTATTAAAGTAGTTTTCTATTTCTGAAAATGACTTTCCTAGTGTTTCTGGTAAAAATACATACACAAAACTGGCACCTACAAGTGACATAGCACTGAAAAAGAAAAATACACCTTGTGTTCCCATTGATTCTATCATAAAAGGATAGCTTTTTATAACTCCAAACATCATTATGTATGCTACAGAAACCATTACTCCTCCCATTATTCCTCTGACTGATATTGGTAACAGTTCTCCAATTAATGTCCAAGGAATTATGATGAATCCTAGACAGCTTGTACAAACATAAAAAAGCACTACAACAAGTAGAACCCATTTTTTGTCTGCCATAACTTCTTGAAGATTGCCATTCTCATCACAAGAAGAGGTAAGATATATGTACATTGCTGAGAAAAACATAGAAAAGGACATTCCTAGACCACTTATAATACAAAGTGTGCGTCTGCCAACTTTTTTACTGAAGAAAGATGTAATAATACTCATGAAGAAGCGTATAACACCTACTATAACCATTGCACCATAATTGTCTAATCCTTGGCCAAAGTCTTTTCCAATTTTTTCAAATACAGAAAGTGCATAAAATATAATTACATAAGTCCCTGCAAGTTGTTGCGTTAGAAATAATATAAATAAGATTATTGTTGGCTTATAAACAGTTGGGACTTTAAATTGTTTATAAAAGTATAAACATTTTTTGACAAATGAACTTTTTAGTAAATCTGCTTCATTATTTGTTTTACTACTTTGCGAAACTTCTCTAATTCTCTGCAGCTCTTGCTGATAAATCTAAAAAAATTTTATTTATTTAATTATTTGTACTTTAAATTGAAATATTTTTATTATAATGTATTAAATTTTGTTTCTTTTTTATTAATACAAAATACAAAACTCACTTGTTCAGACTTATTTAAACGTCTCAAAATTATTTCAACTTCATGTTCATTTCCTTCTTTATTTCGAAAGCACATCAGCCAATATGGACTCTCAGGTATTAGTAAAAGAATACCAAATATAAATAAATTCATTATCAGGAATACAATGGCTACTTTTTTCCATGTAAGATATACGCCGAGGCAATAAGTAAGTAAAATGCCCAATGAAACATAGATTGAATTAAAGCACAGTACCATTGGTCTGATTTGGGGGTGTGTGATTTCTGATATGTACACAAGAGAAACTGTTGAAAGACCTCCAGAAATACCAGCAATTACTCGAGCAATATAGATCATAGTCAAAGAGTCAGCAAACATTAGTAAGATCCATGATATTATGCTTGGAATAATAGAAGCAAGACAAATTTTTTTACGACCAAATATATCCATTAAAGGCCCAACAATGAATGATCCAATGGGTAATGATATTGTGACCAAACTTGCTGTTAAAAATAATTTAAATAATTTCATAATACAGAATGAATGTTCATAAAAGTAGTATTAAGTAATTTATAAAAATAATTTGCTTTACCTATCCATGAAATTTGATCATCTGTTGCAGAAAAATGTTTTTTCAATCCATCATTCAAAATTGTACTATAAGCCATATTTATTCCAGCTTGAATTACAGTACAATGTGCAATACAGCTAATAAAAATCTTTCAAAAATAAAATTAAATTTTAATTTAATTATAGTGATAAAAATGGTAATTATTTCTCCAGTAATCAAAGAAATTTATACCTGTGGTAAAACATCTCTATAAGAGAGCTTTTGTGTAGCTGGTATATCAAACTCAGCAGGAAGAAGTTCACTAAAAAATATCTTTCTTACATGATATAGCATAGCTAAATTATTATTTCTGAACAGTTTTCACATTTTTTTCATAACTTTAAAAAATTTTTACAATTTTTAAATATTATCTTTAACTACTTTATAAACTACAGCAATGTCTTCCTAACAAGAGAGCCATCTTTAAAGCTAATATTATTATGATTACTTTGCTTCGAATGAATTCAAGGATAAGGCTACCACACATATGCTTTTTTAGAATATTCATTCAAGATGACCTTCATCAATGTAACATTGTGAACAAAGTCTATACCAGTAAGTGAAAGGCAGCACTGATCTTGTGATTTTCTCGTATCAATAAGTTACTGCAAAGAAAAATATAGTCCAGTATGAAAGAATTACTTGGCATGAGCAGTTTAGTTTTTTTAATTGACAACTATCTAAAGTAATGTAAAAGTTAATTACATAATGTGTTAACTACGTTTAGTGCTAATTACTTTGTTATGTGAATGTTAAAAGTTAAAAGTGCAAAAAAAATGTGAAAAATGTTTCTCATAGGTGCTGATATTGAAATATAAATGACCAGCTAAAAACTTGAAATTATTTTCAAAAACAGCACTTACTCAATTAAATTTTCTTGATTATTGCCTCCTGAACCACTAGAATCAACATTCAGCACAACCTCCTCAGGGGACAGCTCTTTGTTCTTGTCCATTCTGTAAAATGTGTCAACAAAGTGCTTTTAAAATTCCTGGGATACTGATGATTGACCATTTTTAATCAAAGTTCAAGGCTCAATCTTTTACTGAATTAATCACAGCAATTTAAATTCAATTAAGAAAGATAAAAAAGTGCGTTTATCACAACTCGAAAAAATTATCACCAAACTAATAATCGAACAATCTAATACACCTTATGCGAATTCCTCTTATTTAAAAAAAAAATCACAACCGCGTTAAAAATAACATCCCAAGCGACCCCGACCGTTTTGCAAAATAAACTGGCGCCGCGTCTTATAGGAAGTATAAAATCGCGCGTCGTCGCGCGAATGATGAGGCAGGATTCTTAATTCCACACATCTGTCATTCCCATTGCATAATTTTAAAACCGACAAAGCCATGACTGTCTACTTTAAAAATTCTTTTTTCCTCTCCCCTCGACTTACCTTGCGGCTAATACAGCAACACGGCGACTCGCTCCGAAAAAGCAGGTGATGCTGAATATACCGTGTTTTATCTCATCCCAGTATTATAACAGCCTAGGGAGATAGCGCGCTCACTTATCTGCTAGAAGGAAGCGCAGAAGCAATTGAAATTTAGCTTCTAATATATCTTGACAGAAGCATCGGGTATATTAAAAGCCGCCTGCCGCACGTAAGTATACACTCGTATTGGTGTAGTCTTGCGCGCGCGTATTGGTTGTAAAAATCGCGCGCATACGTCAGCAGAACGCGGCGGCAGACGACGCCGACAGTGGCTTCTAACCTTCAACGTGTGTCGACGATGGAGCTCACCGAGAGCAAAGTTAAATCTTTGCTGGACGCTCAGAATTTGAATAAATTGAACGAGGAGAGTTTGGAGCAGGTTTTAAGGATAGCAGCGTCGCACGTTTGTGGAAAGTCGGATAGTGAAGGTATGGGAGTGGGTGGGTGAGTGTGGTACTTTGGTGGGAGTCGGATGTTTTTTGACAGTTGTCAGTCGAGAGGTGAAGATTACGTAATTTTGGGGATTTAGGGTGATTTGTGGTTTGTTTATGTAGAGATTTGTGATTGCTAGAGTGCAATGTTTTGTGCAGCGACGCCTTGATGGTATTTTAGTGACTGTGTACATTAGGGTTTTGGGTATTCGATGCATTGTTATTCGGGTTTTTGAGAATTTGAGGATGGAGTTTTGGGGTGCATTTTTTAATATATTTGCATTATTTGAAGAGTGTACTTAAGCTAGTCTATTTAAATTAAATCTCTTAATTTTGTAAATTGATACATTTTTAAATATATTTTGTAAAGAAAAATAAATAATTTTGTTTCTATAGTATCTGTTATTTACTTACTTTAAACAAAGTAATTGCATATATTTCTAACTCGAGAGAAAGATTTAAAAAAAATGATTATCAAAATTATTAAATTAATAAAACATATTTAAAGATATTTTTAATGTAAATAAAGTTGTTATTTCAAGTTTATCATAAAACTAAATAATCAATGTCTGATAATAATTAATTAATTGATTTTTTAATGATAATTCACATTGTTTACATTTACAGCTCTTTCTCAAATATATGGTTCTAAAGCTGATGTTATTAAAGCTGCATATGCAGATGTCACAAAATTGCTGATTGAAGCTGCAAGACATGATACGAGTTCAGAAGAATTAAGTAGTTTACTAAGATGCACAACTTTAACAAAAAATTACATTGATAAGTTTTGTACATTCTATGCAAATCATAAAGAACATCTTCAAGAAAGCTTAGAATCTGTTGGTAATGGCTTGCCACATATTATTGATGTTGATTGGAGATTAGATTATTGCATAAAGGTATAACATATATAAATTTCTTATTTACTGTAAATAAAAAAATTGAATCAATTTAATCTATTTCTCATATAAATTTGCAGTCTAGTATAAACAGTGCAGCTGGAGTTCCTAATTATAATGTATCACTTAGTACAGTAAAACACGGAAAAATTGAAAATGTTAAATTCATGTGTTCTATTCAACAACTTCAAGAATTAGTTCACAAGTTAAAAGATGCCGCTAGGCATACAGAAAAGTTGGCAAATCCCTAATACTAATTATATATTTAAGTACAAATTTTTAATTTTTGTAAATATTTTATTACGAAAGATGAAGGAGCATAATATGTATAAATGGAATAAAAAAAAACAACAGCAATACTGGTGCATTCTATTATATTTTTGCATGAAAGAGGAAAAACATCTCCTGATCCATATGTAATAACTGATTAAAAATACATTACTCTCCTGTCAAATATTCATCTAGAAATTAATAGTTTCTGACAACAAAGAAAGAATCTATCAGTATGTTCTTAAGTATTAAATACATAATTATATTAATAATATAATAATAATTTTCAATTATCGCTTCATATATAAATTCTTTAAACATGATACACTATGTACAAATAAATTGGAGCTTAACTCCGCTCTAAAAAAAAGAAGGAAAAGTGAATCTGTGTCATTCATTACTGGATTATCATTTTTTCATGTCGCGTTTTACACATGCTGTTAATATTTTTGTTCAAAACACTTGTTTTCGCACCTGATTCGCTTCCCAAATTTTTCACCATTTAAAAAAAGTACGATAATATATAATTTTGTCATTCTTTTCTTTTTTTATACGGGCGATAGATTCTCCTCGGTTTTGAGGAAAGATATCTCTGTTTTTAACGGAGAAAATATCGCGTGGTCCGTTTGCATGAAAACGGCATAACGATCACAGCGTTAGATTATTATTTACTAGAGTCGTGCAATACAAGTTGCAGATTTATCATCGAATAAATTTATTGTTCCGCGTCCATTTACTCAATATAAGATATGATAAGGCCTCGGGCATTTCACTACTACATCTCTCAGTCCTCGAATATTTTTATCATAAATCGTTTTTAGAATCCCTTAAATTTTTTTACATACATCTTTCTTAAGAAAATAAAACGTCTTTTCATGCAATCATTTATATTTTAAAGCTTGTCCTAATGCGGCGAATTTGAAAAGCAATATTACATCTAAAATAACTCTCAGTTATAAAATCATATTAATTTTTTTCTCATTACGATTAGCAAAAAAATATTCGAGACTGTAAACTATACAAATTTGTCAACCTATGATATAAAAATGCGTTTTTTTTTTTAAATAACATTATATTAATTCAATTAGGTACATCTAACACGTTAATATTTACTTTATAACCACCTGACTTGATGATCTTTGAACGTCTATAACGATTAAGTAAAGGAAACTGAGTTTGTAATATTTATATATTCAGTTGATTGACAAATTGTATTATATCAGTGGTGCGTTTAAACTGAAGCTCTAACTGTTAGTGTTAAATAAACTTTTTACTAGAAATGAATAAAAAATATTACGTTGGAAACATGATTCCAATTTAGATTTTTGTTAAAAACATAATATATAATATGTACAATACTACATAAAATAAGTATTTCACTTTATTTGCATATTTCAATGCAATTAAAATTGTTGAGTTTAAAATTTGAAAATATTTACATTCATAAACATAACACAAATATTATTTTAACATATATTTTTGGTCTAGAAAAAATATAATAATGATTTCACCTTAATTATAAATAATAAGTAGAAATTATCCAAGATTTCAAATAACAAAATAATGATCTTTAATATTCTTTTAAAGATACTTTAGTTTTAATACAAGATTTGTACTTAAACGGTATTTACAGAATTAAATAAAAAAGGTATTCTGTACGATAAAACTTAGCAATATTTTTTATATAATAAAGTTTTGAAATAGATTTGAATAATATTAAACAGCTAGAGCTTCAATATTAACGCTATATCAGAAACGACAGATAGAGTGGCACCTAGATAGAGAATCTATGAAACGAATAGACAGCGATCATCGTCTTGTGTGTATGTGTGTATAATATTGCGACTCGACTAACGAATTCTCTGAAAGCATGTAGGGTTGTGTGTTGATTCGAGTATACGACTATTTAAATAGTTGTTACACGCATTGCGATGCTTCACGTCATTTGCCTCGACGATTGGGAGCTACCAACGAACGTCAAAGATTATCGAATCGTAGCTGCCTCTTTAGGCTTCTGAGGAAGCAATGTATAAATTTATACGACAAAAAAAAATGTCAAAAAGTAAAAACAATGATGGCAAATTACAATCGCTATTTCCTTTGAGCCTTGCTCATGTGTAAAGAAGAAAAACTCGCGGATTAAAAATGTACGTAAGTTGACTCGAAGTTAGTAAAAAGGCATTTTCCAGTTCAACAATCCTCTACTGGCCAAAAAGTGGCCAAGACGACGAAAAAAAAAAAAATAAAAATAAAATCGAGTGCTCAACATATATTCTGGATAAATGCTGTGCTCAACACAAGATACTATAATAAAACTTGATTCGCCTCAATAAGAAATTAAACAATAAATCGACCTTTGACGCATATTTACAGAAATTTACATTACTGAGAGAAAACTTTCGTTTCCTCAAAATCTGCGACTTTCACTCAAAAAGTGAATTACGCCTCAATTTTGCCTTTTTGCGCCTCGGTTGCTTTTTTTCCTTGCACAGGCGATACTCCCATTTTACCCGTCTCAGCTGAATTGGTTTCTTGTTTTTGCTGAGCAACATCTGATTGTTTTGAATCAGTTTTATCCGTCGTTTCTTGCGACGGTGCATTTTTACCAGACGTTGATTTTGGCGACGATGTCGCTTTATCGGCCCCATCTGCTGCATTTTTGTTCTCGATCACTTTCTCTGCCTTGTTTTGATGCTCCGACCCTGCTGTCGCCCCATCCTTTGGTTTTTCACTGTTAGCCACCGATATTGTAATGCCCCCATTAACCTTGGCAAGGTTCTTGTCCTTTTTATCGAGTTCTTTGGTTGGCGCAGCCGTCGTACTCGTCGTGGTCATCGAGGACTTGGCTTCGGACACTACGCCTTTACCAGCGCTACTAGTCTCTTTTTGCTTCGACTGCGCCTCAACCTTCTGTAAATCTGCGCTCGGAGGCGCGCTTTTTGATTTTGCACTTGAGTCGTTGGATTTGTGGTCGCTGTGTGCTAACTGAGGTTGTGACAGTTGCTGCTTAGCACTACTACTGTCGGAAGGAGATTTAAGATTTTCGAGCCTCGTAAGGTCATAGACTTGTGCGAGACCCTTGGCCAAGTGCATGGCTACACAGCCGACCATCGTGGCTGCCGATGAACCGGCTTCCGATCTTGCGAGATTCATACTGGCTGACACTGTGGTTGTATTGCCGCCGGGTGAAGCTACTGACGAAGTTTTGGGCGATTTGGAGGACGATGGCGAGGAAGCTGGCGACAACGACGAATGCGAGCTCGGCGGTATACGCTGTACCGTGGGTGGTTGACCGGTCGCTGTGCCGCCCGGTGAAAAACCACCAGCCGCCGCCGCAGCCGCGGCTGCAGCTGCTACTGCGGCGACGTTCGTCTGCGCCTGGGTCATGTAACCGGAGCGCTGGTAGATCTTGTTCAACGTGGGCGGCAGGCTGCTGTGAAAGGCACTTGGGGGCGGTATGCCGATGGGCGATCTTATGAGTGGATTAGAGAAGCGACTGGCGTCAGTGAAGCCTGGCGGATATTGCGAGTAGATTAGTCGCGGATTCGTGTTGGGTGTGTGAGACGGTATAAAGGGATTGGTCGAGAGCATGTTGATTGGCGAGTTGCGCGGTGAGATCGGCGAATTGCTGTTGCGGCAGATATCGCGTGTGAACGGGCTGTTCTGATAGCTGGTGCGGGCCGTCGGCGAGTATGGAGGAGGCGAGACTATCGGCGAGTTTGGCGACGAGACGATCGGCGACAGGGTCTGAGGATCGATCTTCATCATGCTCATGGTTGGACTGTTCTTCGAGCTACTCGACTGCTCCTTGTCCTTGATCTGCTCGTTCACCACGCCGTACATCGGTTTTACTCCAGAGGCTGGGTTACCTATAAACAGATTTTGAATTTAGAAAAATTGTATATTAAGGAAATTACATTGTTTTGACAGAAACTCAAAATTATTAGTAGTACATTATGTCTCGTTTTGCTTGAGCGACAAACATATTCTTGTAGAAATCACTTACATATACATTGCAAGAAAGTGATTTTAACGTGTTGTAAAAATTTGGGCCTGGGCAAAACAAAGATGAAAAATTAACACGGGATTGAGATTACTTTTTTGATACTCTGTGCGAAAATATCTATTTCTCGCACACTAGAATGAAAAAGCATATTCTAAATTTAGCTTTATCATATAAAAATACGGTTCTATATACTCTGAAATAATATATATTAATAATATTAACTATTATTATATATTCTAATATATAGACTGAAATTACTTGCAGTATTAATTTGTAAATATCTCGAACAATATTTTTTATATAAATTTCATTTAGCCTACGTTTTTTTTTATTGAAGCATTTGCAAAATCAAGCTTTACTACCAATTATGTCATGTCATAAATACTGTGAACTTAAGAACAATATGAGAATAGTGTACTTGTCTTCCCAAGACAGTAAACAAAATCAAGTTTTGCATAATTTATCTAAAACATTCGTATGTGACCCGGCACTTGTTTTTGACTAAACCGACTCGTGCAAAAATTGCTTTGTTTGCGCACTTGTTGCGTAATGTATTAAGTACTGTACAAATGATAAGCTTATTTAAGCTAGACATTTAATGAAAAGAAAAATTACTTTCAAGATCAAGATGTAGAAGTAAAACTATGTATTTCACTCAAGATATTGGACAAGTTTAGAATAATCAATGAATGTGTCAAAGTACTGAACAAGTAACGATTAAATAGAATTAATGAAACGATGAAAATTGATAAAATTCTTATTCCATTTTTTAATAAATTGCCATAGATTTTCGTTAGAAAAAAATTACATAATTATTAATAGAATAAACATATCGGATACTTTAAATTTTTAGATTAATTTTCTAAATCAATCGCTATTATTTTCTTACTTTATTCATAAAAAAACATTAAAAAAACTAATAGTGATTTTGCAAATTATTTTGAATATAAAAGTTGTATATTCTACTTTCTTTTAATTGAAACTTTATCTAAAACTTTTTTATACTAAATGTTTTACTTTTTTCGGAAAATATATTCTATATTTTAGGAATTTTTCGTGAACTAAGCTGAAAATATTTGTATCATGACTATGTCGTCTTTCATATGATAATACCTGAAACATATTCCGTAATTTAAACCGAATCTATTGCACAGAGCTTTGATATAATCCTGGTCAATTTGTGTTCTTATAAGTTTATTATCACCGTAATGTTACGTTGCTTCAAAACTCTAACACGTAGCATTACTTTCGGTTTATCGATAATAATGAAAAACTAAGATTTTGAAAATAAAAAAATTACCCAAATATCGTGGCATATTCCTGATCTTAAAGATCTTGGCTGGCTTGGATGGTATCTGCTTGGAGGCGCTGCTACCGTCAGCAACTCCGTAGGCCGTCTGCGACTGATTCTGAATCTCTTTCGCCTGGTTCTTCGCTGCCACGTAATTATTCTTCGAGAGCGTCGGATTCCACGACTTCGGCGGATCCCTTAGCGTTTTATAGCCTACCGCCTGGGAGTGCTTCCTTTGAGCGGACATTTTTTGCATCTGAGCCTTCTGCTGAGCGATCATCACAGCTTGCGCGGAAGCCATAGGCGAAACGACCGCCAGCCGTTTAGCATTGTCCTTCGCTTCAGCGGTCTGGTTGTTGCTTGGCGTATAAATCGGCACGTTGGGGATATTCGGTATGTGTTTTACAGGACTGATGGCGCTTGTCTCGCTAGTTGGGCTCTTTTTCGAGATCTTCAGCAAGTCTGGAACTTCGGGCTTACTGCGCTGCTGGGCCTCGATCTTGTTTTTCTCTTTCGAGCTTTCGCCAATCTTTGCGCAGATGTCGTTGATCTTGGAACCAGTACCGCTGGCGTTGCTGATCTTGGCGCAAATCTCGTTGAGCGTCGTACCCTTGGAGACCGCATCTTTCCGAGCGTTGCCGGACTTCATTAACGAGATCGGTATTGCATCGGGACAAGGCGGCACCGGGTACATGCTTGTCACGTCGAAATTTGACTTAGACGTTGCTTGTTTTGCCGGGGTGCCAGCGGTACTGTAGTTATGTGCCGCGCTCGTGTAAACATTGTTCTTCATCGACGTCGGAATCGAGTAAATGCTCATTGAGGGTGTTTGGATGTTAAAACGGCCCATGGAGCAAGTGGGACTTGAAGAGGCGGTAGTCGAGCACACGATGTCCTTGCCGATCTGCGGCATGCCAGGCAAAGAACGAAGCTGCTGATCAGCGCTTAAAGTCTTGACTGGAGAATTGCTTTTCGTGCCAAGACTAGCGTTGCGTTCGGCCATCCAACTGTTGATACTCGCTTGACTTGGCATCGTCGTCGAGACGTGCAGTCCGATGGAAGCCAGACTCTCGGTACTAGGGATCGTTAGAGGATGAAGAGCATTGTTGTGCTGTTGTTGGAGTTTGATCGAGGTAGCACAAGTGTCGACCGTCGCAGACGGAGCCGTCACGTAAGTCGCAGCCACCGACGATGCACCTATCAGGTTGCTCTGTGAGTAGGACGTGGATACATTAGCCCCGGAATTCGGCGTCGAGGTCAGTGTAACTTTAGAATCGCTCGACGTTGTCGAAATAACGTTCGGAGACGCTTTGAGCTCAGATTTTGGAGAATTTTTTGTGGGTTTCGAATCAATTAGTTTCGTCGGCGATGAAGAAGTTGCCTTTTTATCCGCTGCCGTTGACTTTTTCGAGTAGGTATTGTTGACTTGGCCAACTTTTGGCTGAAATTGCAGTTTCGCGCTCAGCGCGTTAATTTTTGATCCTGCGCTGGGTGTTGTTTTTGTTTCGCTTGATTTTGCATTTTGCTTTGCACTTGTGTCCGTTTTAGCTTCGCTATTGATAACATTATTGTTTGTTAGATTTTGTTTAGTATCCGGACGTTTTTCGGAAGAACTAGGGGGTTCGGTTTTGATTTTATCTAGTACATGTTGCGAGTTTGAGACTTGACTTTTATCGCCGCTACTTGAATCGTTCATTGCTTTCGAACTTTTGCTTTCACTTTTTTCGTTACCGCTTTTCATTATTTCATTCGATAGATCGCGCTGATCGATCGATTTTACTTCCATTTCTTCACTTTTGGAATTACTTTTAAATGTAGGGATTGCACTCGTTGACACTGCACTGGATTTTTCTTCTTGAAGTTTTTCACTTTTCTTGGTTGAGCTTTCTTGTTGCACTGTTTTCCTTTTTGATGACGCTGTACACGATTTCACAGGTTCATTTTCTTCCGTCTTTATCACCGTCTTATTTACATTAGAAACGTTCGAAGATGCCTGATCCAGGCTACTCTGTTGATTAATCTCATTGACTTTTGTACTCTTTTTTGTATCCAGATTGGATATATCTGTAACACTCATCACTCCAGTTTCAGAAATCTTCAGTTGCACCTCCTTCCATTCCCGTTTTATTGACTGATCATCATCCTTTGATTCAATTTCCATATTACTATTAGAGAGCGACTGTTTAAATTCATCATTATCTTCCGATAATTTTATTCGTTTTGAAGCTGATTCAAATATTCTGTAGCTCAAATGGAGTGGTACTTTCTATAATAAAAAAAAAATAACTATTAATAAAATTATCTTCAAAAACAGTTTTGAAAAAGCATAATTTCCTAAAGATTTCTTAAATATTTTAATTTTTTTAAATTTAACTTTTAATTTATTGAAAACTTAAACATTAGTTCTCAGAAATGCATCTTTAACTAAAAATATTTATAATATATCAATCAATCTTATGTAAATAATGTTTTCAGTCAATATATTATTAATTTAAAATTCATATTAATTACTACAGAGTAAAAAAAAATAACTCACTCTTTTCCAATGATAAATATACATAATGTCCATTAATGTATAACTTGCACATAGAGGTTCTTCTTTGTACATTATATCAACTCTATGTGCTTCGCTTAATCCATATTTTGCCCTTATTAATTTTTGAAGATGGAAAACTGTAACAGCAGCTGGACATCGAAGATACCTCCTCGGTAAATGTTTCGATGATGCTTCTTTATCATTTTCTGTTTCTTCTGCTGCTTCTGGACTGTAATATTCCAGTGATAAGCTCAATGACTCATCTGGAGAATAAATGTAACTTTCAACAGGTTCTCCTCGAGCTTCTGGAGAAGTCACATTGTTCTTTTCTTCAGGATGCTTGGCATAAAATTCTTTCCGACATCGCATTTCATCTACAAGAATTGCAAATATTTAAAGATCGAAACAATACGTAAAAATAAAATAAATTATCCTATTGATAAAAAATATAAAATGCAATATTCAAAATACTCACTTTGGTAACAACCTGGTACCAATTTATAAACAACATCTTGAAGTATATGATCAGGTCTAATATTTAACAGAGGTTTATTTTTGTGTACTTGAGCATCGCAGACAGGACAAAACTTATTGTTCTCCAGATACTTGACAATGCAACTTTTACAAACTGTAAAACAAAAAGACAAATATTAAAAGGCTATAAAACCATATACATCAGCCGTAAATAAAAATTAAATAATCTTCTTACATGAATGTAGGCACTCTATAATCGTAGTGGCATCTATGTAATATCCGCCACACAGTTTACACGTCAGATGCTCGTTGAGCGTTGACAAACGCAGCCTCTGTCCTCCGCTTTGGCCCGACATTCTGCTCAAACATAAAGCAACAAAAACAATCAGAACCTCTCCCAACTCCGCTCCACCCTCTCAGCAAGCACTAAGCTAAAAAATGAGAATCAAGCAGCCATGCAATGGTAAACAGCGCAAGCTGCTCCAAAACAAACTAGAGCAAAAGGAGCAACGGTAAACATCTGACTAAGCGGCGTTATCAGAATATAGCACCGGCCGTGCGAGAGCAGCTGGTGCTCGATTCTCGGGCTTACAGCCTCGCTCGCGTAGACATCTCAGCGCAGCGACACATATCCGCGAGGAAGCCATAGGCGCCGTCTCCCGCGCCTCGAGGCGCGCGTGCGATTAGCCAGAGAGCTCTGGCGCTGCGCGCTCCCGAGGCCTAAGTAAGGCAAAAGGGGACAACACGGCGCGGCGAAGCCAAGTGAAAGAGAGAGAGAGAGAGAGAGAGACAGATAACGACTTACGCGGTGCAGAGAGCCTTCCTCTCGGCGCTACTCCTCCAAGATACTGGCCATTCGGCGGCACTCTAGCTCGTCCCTCGCTCTCCTCCTGAGAAAGTCAGTAAAGCTGGCTCCGTCGTCGTCGTCGTCAAGTTTGGCTGCTGATAGGCGCGCACGCAAAAGGCTATATACAGAGAGGCGCAGAGAGACACGAGACACTGGCTATCAAGGCTCGTCTCTCTTGGCTACTGCTGCGGTAAGCCAGCGCGCTCACTGCAACTCCCGAGCGCGCCGCTACTTGTCATCGGGACCATCAGCTTAGTAGCAGCAAGTAGCAGCAGCCGCGGCGTTGAAGCCATCACACACACGGCCCAGTAGCAGCAGCAGCAGCAGCGCAACTCCCCCAGCAATGAGAGAGAGAGCAATGTTGTATACCTATATACACACACGTATATGCGCGCTCACGATGTTGTATACTATCTCTCTCTCTCTCTCTCTCTTGAGGACGACGCGTTTGGAGCGTGGCGCTCGCGTAGACGACTAACGGGACGACGACGACGTCGCCGAGGCCCCGCTCTTATCCATCCTCTCTCCCTTGCTTCAGCACACAGAAGACAGAAGAAAAAAAATAGGCCACGCAGAGAGCACAGAGCGCGCTCCTCGCGGCACCCGAAAACTCGAACCGCGCGCACGCAGCAGCAGCAGCAGCACGGCCGTATACACTTACACAGACACTCACATAAAGACACTGCAGGCAGAGACACACACTGATGTGCGCGGCTGGCGGCAGAGCGCTCGCCTACTACGGAGCGCGCGCGCGCGGGGCCCGTCGCTCCTCGGACAAAATGGCGGATAAACAATATGTATATATAAGCCCCTGATCTCTTCTCTCGGACCCGACACACGAGCTATCGGCCCCCCGACAAACTCTACATAAGCTCTCTGCGCTGCCTGCCGAGAGCGCGCCCGACTCACTACTGAAGAGAGCGCCGCGGATCGCTACCGCCGCCGGCGCTGCGCTCTCTCTCTCTCTCTCTCTCTTTCTTTCGGCGAAACCTTTCCGAAAACATCGACAGCAGCCGCGTATACGGTTGCACATAGCTATATATATATATAGTGTATTATATGCTTCGCTCTCTGTCGTGCGCGTGCTGTGCGATCTTTAGGGGGCGGCGCGCTGCCCGAGATCCGAGCCCGCTCATTGGCCGAGCCGGCGCGCCGATTATTAAGTATATACGTGCGCCCGCGCGCGCGCGCAGCCTAGCGTACACTCTGGCTTTTTTTCGCGCCGCCAGCCAGGATACTTACACAGGCGTACTTGTGTATGTAGGTAAACGTGCGAGTGTGCTTCGGAGCTGTGTGCGCGCAGAGAGAGCACGGAGATTATGTGAGCGCGGGGCGACGTGACGGCACGATATGAGAGAGAGGGAGCGTATATATGCGGAGAGGAGAATGGCTGAGGATGCATGTGGGTATGTATATATATATAGGTGAATTCGAATTGCGTCGCCGCGCGCGCGCGAGAAGCTTTCATTCGTGGGTATATAAGCGTCGGCTGACGTTCTGGATTATTGATGGATATACGTGGGCGATGCGCTTTTGATGAGCTTTTTGGGCTTGAGATGATTTTTGACGGGGGTGGGTGGGGGGTGGGATCGTTTTGGGTTTGGAAGGTAATGATGGGCTGGATGTTGCTGCGGGTTTCGCAATATAATGTATGTGCGCATTGTGTCGGAAGTATTGAACGGTTTGAAAAAATTTTTAGATGAGCGCGGGTATGTGGAGGGTCCAGGGAGAGCGGGGAAATTTTTTAGGATAGAATGTGTAGTTTTGCAAGAAATAGTTGTATTGTTGTGTTGGATCGTTGCGTAAAATCCTTGAAGTGGCGCGGATCTTTTAGGATTTATTAACGCTAGTTTTATGTAATGTCGAGAAATAACTTTTTTAAATGCGGCGACATAAATTAACGCTTTTTTTTAATAAATTTTTCTGTCGCAAAATCTTATGTAAAGTGGCAGTTGAGTATTAGAAGCCTGTATCTTTGAATACGTACAATAAGGCGTAATATAATTTTCTGATTCTCGTAGAAATAAGTAAGTTTGGAATGAATAAAAAAAAAAAAGTATTACGAGTCATTAAATTACAGCGCATATTCCTGAATTAAGGAAAAGTATCAAAGGCATTAAAGTTTAGAATAAAATATTTATCCAAAATTTATAAAAACATTTCTATTCAAAAATACAATATTTTCTGAAATACTACAATATTGCAAGTTAGTAAGTTATGCAAACTTTGGAATTTCGGTCATTCACTTAGTTGCAATACTGATCAATTTCAAATCAGTTACTAGGACAATGAGCCTGTTACGCATGCTATTTGGAAGTATGAATCGAACGAATGCAATTAATTTTTTTAGATGTTATACAACACATCGAGTAGCAAAAATGAAACCAGCTTATTCAAACCGCTTTCTAGACTTTTTAACTGAAAAACGTAAAATGCTTATATAGAAAATCATACAATACAATAACGCACATGCGATCGGATGTATGAGAAATTACTAAAAACAGAAAATATTAATGATAGAATTGAAAAGATGATTTCAATATAGTCGCATTTATTATAACTGTAGTTAAAAAGAAAAAAAAATAAACAACGTGTTGGTAATCTTCATTTAAAACCGCGTATCCCTTTTTAAAGAATCCTCTTTTTGAATTACAAATTTGTTGAAAGTTTAAAAGTTTTAAAAGTGAGCCAGCTTATTGTTAATGTCCAGATTAAATCGAAAATTGTATCACGTTTAATGAAAAAATTATGAATTTCCCTAAAAAAGATGTTTTGAAATTTAGTAGTTATGTGTGATAAATCGTTACTATCACAAAAATAATGATAATAAACTGTATAAATTACAACATTTTTTAGTATAT
>JAPYZB010000573.1:0-16846 GCA_030522745.1 Eupelmus kiefferi | reverse complement strand
ATTTCTTTTTTGCTGAATAAATACTATTTTTAAAAATTTAAAAATTCTACTTATTTAATCGTAAACGGACACCATAATAAATAAAAAACATGTCTACATTTCTTTACATTATCATTTATCTACATTTCTCTACTATATCTTTCTATTTTACTGTTTTTAAGCTTTATCACTTAATTTTAAAACCAATTTCCTTGCTTCTCTCGTCAAAAAAATCAGTTATGAATAAAAAAAACTACTTACGCTGTCCACGACGCTGGTAGAGTTGTCAGGGCCCGTGTTGGCGTTTGACAGGGCCGAACAGTTGTCGGTCACAATGAAATAGGACTCGGAACGAGTTGGATCTGCGCTTGACAGAGGGGTGGGATCGCCCTCGGAGCTAGAGCCATCGTCGCTACCCTGCGAATCGTTGCGCTCGCGCTCCCCAGCCTCCAACGAGTTTGTACCTTCACCGGCTACGCTCAGTGTGAACGTGTCCGACTCCTGGGCATCGTAGAACTCAACGTTGTCCTCGTCGTCCTCGCTTGGCGATGTATTCACTACGGCGTCTATGGAAAAAAATATTTATTCGTTACATTTTTATTTATAACTGTTGCGTTAGATTTAAACGAAAATTTTCGTAAAGTATTTTTAAAGTCAAGAAAGGTCATTCTGATACTGTTAAGAACGTATATCTCTTCACAAATGATTATTTTTGTTAGGCGAGCGCTTTAATTATTTTGATGCAAAAAATGTATTCATAAAGATACATTAGAAAATATATTATACGGGTAGATAGAAATTAATCAGAAATTTATTTGTAAGAAACTAAACAATGTAATTTCTAATTATAGAATTATGATAAAAAATAAAACTTCTTATCTAATCTTGTACTTATATTTCATTTTCGTATTAAGCGACCATTTGACTTAATAAAATGAAAAGTAAAAAAGGAGCTATTGAAAAACTGCGTGAATAATGAAAGCTCTCTTGCACAAATTACATTGCCTATTCAGACATTTCTCCTTCCTGCATGACTTTCAATAAATCCACGAGAATCAACACTTGTATTTTTAAAGAAATGCATTCTTCAATTTACAGTGAATCTTTCATTTGATTGATAGCACGCCTCCAAATAGAGGGTGCAATTGTTATCCATATTATGTAAAGGAAACTAGTTCGATTTCCTGAAAAGGAAGAGATAAAGTAACACTTGACTTGTAAGACTATACTCATATAAGGAAAACTCCAAATCAAGGCGTTGAAGGAAAACAAGAAGACATTTTAAAAAACGTGGGTAGTACGCGAATAGAGTGTGGATAGCGTACCTTTATGAGTAAGTACGTAGCTGTCAGTAAGATATAAATTATAAAACAATTATTATGCCAAGACTTTGTGTTCTTTATTATCAATACAATTATTTCTTTTTCAATAATTAAAAAATGTACTAAATCAAATGATTATTTCAAGGCACGATTTTTTTCATGTAATTATAAATGAAATATTTAAAAGCACTTCCAGGTTAGAATTGAGATGCAATTAACCCGAGCTTGTTGAAAAAAAATGCAAAAAAAAAGTGTGAGACAAAGAGCGATAAGAATACAAAGCGGGCAGCGCGCGGTCAGCACAGCTTCGAGTGACGATAAAACATGCAAATCGCGCGCTTTCCAAAATGCCATTACGAATGCGCGCGTGGTGAGATCGTGATAAATATTGGCATTTCACGTTGACTCGCCGTGCCCTCGCGAATAATTATAGATATCAAACGAGATGCTCGGGAAACTGGCTGGGAAAACTTGCAACAGGAGCGAAAGCCAAATAAAGAGAGACAAGGCGACGCTCTCTCGCAGACGTATGAATGCCAGCAAAAAAAGATTCCAATTGTGGAGCAGGCTTTTTCGCTCGACTGCTTTAACGGTTGGGTAATTACTTCTCTTTACATTCATTGAGAATCAAACGTTAGTAAAAAATTTAAAAAAGTGTCGTAAAATTTAATACTTTTTTCAAGTATATTATTTAAATGTTTTTGCGATAAACCTCCGATTTTTTACTTCGATAACTTGAGAAAAACATAAAAAAAATCTAAAATTATATCACAAATTTTCGACACAAATACCTTCAGGAAATCACTCTTTATAGTAGGAACTTTTTCAAGTGACTGACGTTGCTGCGAAAAAATGAGCATTTAAAAAGGAAACACTCTGAAAGTTTCCGGTTGGCAGATAAATAAATAATCAGTTGAAACCTGCCAGATTACATTAACTGAAGAGATAAGTTCGAAAAATGGGAATAAAAGAGCAGAGAGGCTGTCTTAAAATAAATATAACGTTAAATTTATAAAATTCCGCGTCAGTTCTGGCAAACAACCTATCATCGATTTTTTATTTCTAGCTTAGCCTTTAAAAAAATTCCTTCCTAGCTAATTAAAATACAGAAAAATCCTCACTCAAGTTTTGTTACAGTCGAAACAAATACAGATCCCATTAGCAAATCACCTAGCTGACTCAACAGAATTGTTTTCAATCCTCGCATTACCTCACCTAATGAATCAACATCCCAGCTAACATTCCCTGCTTGGCGATTAATAGCGGACACAAACAGAGAGAGAGAAATAAAGAGAGAGAGAGAGAGAGACAGAGTGCGAGCGAACGAGAGAGTGAAAGAGAGAGATGGAAAGACACACGCGTGCGTAATCAATAAAATCGGAAGCTCCTAACACACGGACACCCCTTAACCCACTAATGAAACACTCCCATCCCTCGGCCAGGCACGGGGACACCTCGGATTGAAATCAGCGCCGACAGCGCGAGATTAAAAGGAGGAAAAAAGTCTATTTTCCGACGTGTATCATTAGGCCTCAAGGATCTGTCCGAGGCAGCGAGCGCGCGCGCGATAAAAACGGAGCAGTCGGAGCAAACTGTGCGAGCTTGTTAACTTGTGTATAGAAACCTTGAAAGTCCTCGGGCGTCGTATACAAATCAGGATCCTCTCGAGCCTCTTCGGCGACTTCCGTCGGCTCCAGCTTAGCCCGCACTCACACACAGTGTCTCGCGCAACACTCTCGCGCGGCGCGTGACGAACGTGCACATATACGTCTATCAGCCGTTGATTATATTTCGCTGCCGCCGCCGCCGTCCCCGCCGTTGTCGTCGACTCCACCTCCTCTCCTCTGTAATTCGCCCCGGAGATTTTATCTCTCCCTCTCTTTCTCTCGCGCGCGCACTGGGCTATAGCTTGCAACTACTCTCAGCACCGCACAGAGATCGGAAGACGGCGTGTGGAAGAAAAAGAAGGTTAATTCGCGTGCGCGCGCGGGGGAACACAAGAGAGAAAGAGGGAGAGCGAGAGGAGGAGGAGGAGGCAAGGCCACCTGTGAGCGCCTGATATTCCAGCGGACGCGCGCCCCCGGATCGAGCACGACTGCCGACGACGACGAATATTTCGCGTGACGCACGCACGACCAAGAGAGAGGGCATTAGAAAAGTGCCGTTCGATCGCCATCTGGTATGCGCTCGGGGATTTAAAGGACGCGCCTGCGGGTTTTACCGTCGAAGCCGCCGCTGCAGCAGCTGATGCGCTAGGGCGGTTTTTTAAATTATTTTGCCCACCGGATTGAGGTTATCGAATAGTAAATCAAATTTTGGGGTTAAAACTAGGTTTTTCGTTTATTTGGATTTTTATTTGTGGATGGTGTATGTTTTTGTTAAAGTGATAGGAATATTTGAAAGGAAGAGATGTAGGAACCTGTTTTTCTGCATTTCTCCTCATCGAGTGGGTCCGCCGTTTTCGGAGCTAACAATGAATTTTCGTCTGTGCCGAAGAGCCCGGTCAATAAGCCACGCTGGATTTTGTATATAAACACGAGTTCAATTGTCATATTGGTTGCTCGAATATTTATGAATAATCAGTCAAAAAATTTTACAATTTACAATTTTTTAATGAAAAAATATTTTTACATTTTTTTTTGGTTAGTGCTTTTTGACAATTTTCTCTTTTTTGGTTAATGTGTCATTTTCAATTGACAGCGTTATTCTATAGAATTATTACTCTATGTTATAATCTCTCATTGTAGGTACAAAAACATTTTTTGTTTATTGAATATTTGTTTTTGTTTTTGAAATAAAATTTATAATAAATAATTAGACGTAAATTTAATAATTTTTTCATTTCAAGAATCGCAAGAATTATAATTTCCTAATGGATCATCCAATAATTTTTCCAACATTTGGACAATGGTCTAAGAGGGGGCGTATAGGCGATTATTGATTTTGCGATTACAGCCCGCGGGTGGCGCTTGTTTGTTTGTTTTCGAAAGCGCGCGTGCAGGCATTGTAGAGCGAAAGCGAGTGGCAAGACACAAAGCTCGCTTACACTGTCCCTTAAATCAGTTTCGTTTGTTTTGAGCCAATTTGTGCGAGGGATCATCCGATGTTCAACATTTATAAGTCAATGCCGCAGTTGTCATAAGAAAAAGGGCGACAGCGTTTCGAGATAGACAGCAAATTTCGACCATCTTTTGGTAGAAAAACCCTAAGTGGAAATAATTTCATCGATCGGATTTGAAAATATAACCTTCGCGATGGCACAATTCGCGTGTCGAAGATGATGCACGCGCGAGTGGTACAATATGAGGTGCATTTTTAAGATGAAAACCGTTTAATTAGAACGATGCGAATTTTCAATTTTCTAATTGCATAAATCTTAAGGTAACGAGAGCGCTTTGAAATATAAGCAGAACACTTTAAAGCCCTAGAAGTCTATACACACGGGCAAATTAAATATACCTTGAATTTAACGGTAATTGGATAAAACCGTTTACGCCCTTCGATTAAAATCGTATTTTTGTAAATTTTTATCAAACGTCAAGCAGAGTTTAGTACTTAAACTTCAAAGATATCTACACATACTACTGCCTTGTTATAAATGTAATTAAATATATAATAATAAGCTTTACCTATTCTTATTCTTGTTACTATTATTTCTTATTAATAAAGTGTATATCCCTGACTGCATAAAAAGTAGAAAAATACGTAGTTCAAATAGATTTTATAAATACATGGATCATCTATTTAATTAACTGAAATTACGTTCACATCAAGAAGATAAAAATAAAATATTGTTTGTGTAGATACATTAACTACTCCTAGAGGAATATACAGTATCATACAAAAGTTCATGATAATGTTTAAAATTACATTTAAGTGTATTTAAAGAACATATAACTTTAAAATTAATTCGTAAAAAAAGCCTATTAAAAGAAATTTTATTCTCTTCAAAATAATATAAAAATATTTATAAATCGTTACTTAAAAAAAGATTTCAAGCAATTAAAATAAATTATGATAATTTTTGAAGAAAATTACATTATCTTAAATAGGTAAATTTAAAATTTGCTTTAATCACTAATAAAATTTTCAATAAACCATAAATTCTTTTTATCAATTTTAAGTGGACAAAATTTTTTTTACAATATCTTATGAATTTAGCTTTTAAAGGTGCTCTTAAAAAGACATGCGTTTCTATGTTAAGTTAAACATTTTCATGAACTTCCGGACGTTACTGTACGTATGTATTGAAAGCTAACGATCAGTTTTCATTTGAAGTAGTTTCTAATTTCAAGGTGTCACGTGGATTTCATTCTAACAATAACATTTTTAACTGCCTTATGAAATGTATCAGATTACCAAAAAATACTACAAATTTCTAAATCTTTAAATTTCTTCAATATTTCTGAGCAGTAGAAGATTGTTAAAACGCCTGAAAAATAATCAAATTTCGCAAATCAATGTATATTGAAACAATTGATAGATAAGTGGAGTTTCGAGTCCTATAAAATCGTTCAACTATTACAAACGCAGAGTAAAATTAAAATTTTCAATTATCGATTTTTTAGCGATAACTTTTAAAAAAAAATTACTTACGGCTTGGCCTGTGTCCACCTAGAGCTGGAGGCGGTAAAGCGTGCTGCGCCGCTTCCTCAAGGTGCGAGTGTTGCCTAGCCAGTTGCTCCACCATTTTTTCTATTCGAACCTTCTGGTCACGCTCGTGTTGCAGCATCTTCTTCCACTTAGGCTCCTGCTGCTGGGCTAGCTGCAGGTACTCGTCGCTTGACTGCAACAATCGTCACGTATAAATTAATGATATGGCATTTATTTTTCTTCGATTTCGGAAGGTGTTATCGTTTAAAAAATGTTTTAAAAGAAAATAAATTAAGTTTCTTTATTATTCAAATTACGTTGCATTTACTGTCCAATCAAAATAATAGAGTATGATAAAATTTTATAATTGAAATTTACTTTACTACATAGACCGCAGAGATGGTACAAGTTAAATATTCAGGAAAGTCCAAACAATAATGATTATGAAATATTTATAAGGCACACACTTTGTATCGTTGAGTTCGATAAATAAAGCGTGACTTAACTCTACTACAATATTCTCTTCAGTTGTATTGAAGTTCGAAATTTAAATTTATATTTTTATTCAAAAATAAATTATTCAAAATTTTTTGCATAATAAAATGAAGGTATCTCTTTTTGAAAACTAGTTAGATTAGATCATAATTTTTTACAAGGTTAAATTAACATAAACTACAGAATATTTAAGAAAAATGTATAAATATTTAAAATAAAATATTTAATTTTTAATTAGCATTTATTTTATTATTTCACGTGTTGAAGCAAAAAATTTTTTTTTGAGTTTTTTGTATCACGAAATTGTAAGGATAAAATAAATCGAGAAAATGACCAATATTTTAGTGTTAGCATTTATAAAAAAAATGAAAAATAAAAATAAATAAATATACTTTTTATGTAAAAAAATAAACTATAATTTATAGATAAAATTATAAATTTACTACATTTTATAATTTATAATGTAGAATAAACAGTTTAAATCAATCTAAAATAACTGTAGAGACTGATTTTTAGTAAATGACTAAATGACAAACTAGTATGGAGTGCTACTAAAAAAATCAAATAAAAAAACTGATAAATTAACAACTCAATAACGTCATTCGTATCTAATAATTGGCTAAACTATCTATTTATGGAATGATAAATGAATGCACCTCCAGCAATTATAAATAGAACTTAAATATAATTATCTGGGAACGTAAAATCCATTTAAATCAGTTGAATCATTCTTTAAGCTTCTACTTCTTTCTAATCGAAAACCAAGCCGCTATTTAAAATCAAAAGCAATAGTAAAGAGGGAAGAAAGGTAGAATGGCATTACTTTGATCATGGCGTTGGCGGCAATTCGGAACTGGGTGGCCTTCTCGTTGACGGCTTTTATCTTGACCGATAATTCGGGGGTGATCGTCTCGAGCGACTCCAGGTCGTTGAGCGCCCGCTGAAGCATCGTTCCCCGCTTCGTCAATAGATCGTTCCACTTCTGCAGCGTCTCAAGCCTCTCCGTCAGGTCCTTGATCGTCGAAACGTGTTCGCCCTTTTGATTGTCGTTGTCTTGATACTCCTCCTCGTCTTCTTCTGATACAAATGCGACAAAGTTAACAATCGAGGCAGAGCTACGTTTTCGAAGGCACTCGTGCAGGCTTCGATCTTTCGAGAGACAGCACGAGTGCCTTCTTTGAGGCTCTATTGATTTTTTTTTATCGATTCGCGAATAAGTTTTGATAATATTGCTTTTTGTGCGATTGATGTCTAGACATTTATAAACAGTTTGTCAATTTTGTGATACTGCTGATTAGATTTCATTTTTGTTAAGGAAGATGTGCATATAAGGCCCATATCTCCTAGTCCGTTGTAAGATTCTCATACTTGTCGCTGTACAGTATGTTTTTTGATGCAGAATATGTTTCGTAAGCGTTAGTGATGCACCAAAAATTAAGAGTCATTTCGTCAAAAAAAAAGAATGTGAAGGCATCTTTTTTATATGTAAAAAGCTACTTTCAAAAAATCGCGACTAAATCTGCAGGCAGCTTATGACGTTAATTAGTTTGTATACAATTTCTGTATGTAATTTAATTTCTCCAATTTTTAAAATTTATTATATAAAATAATGTGGTAAAATGGCCTAGTTCCAGCGGAAGAGTAGGAAAAACTATCTATTTTTGATCACTTCTTAAAAACCGCGTAAATAGAAAAAAAATTATCTAGTTTGATTAGTATTTTATTTTTTAATAGAAAAATTTTGAAGAGTTTTAAAATGATGTAAAACGTTATTTTTTATTTACGTGATAAATATTAATATTAATAAAAAATTAACCCTTAATACATTATATGTTATACCTTAATTACTACACTAACAGTACAGATATCGGTATTACACAAAACAAAATGTGTTTAACGATTTAATACCGATTCTAACATCTAAAGTTAAACTTCTAATGAGATATAAGATTTTTTTTATAATAATTTTAAATTTTGCAGGAAATTAGATTACTTAATATTTAATTTAAAAAAAAATGTTATTTTTCTATTAATTTAGTTTGTTCAATTTCATTATTTGTAACTAATTTCTAAACTCCTTACCAGACTCCATGGCTTGGATAGCTTTGGCTTTGGCTAGCTCGAGTGCAGTGACCCACTCTTGTCGTTCAACCTCTGTAGCTGCTTTTATATGAAAAGTTTGCGTTCCTCCATTGCTCACCACAAAAGTGCATGCGTCCACTGTGTGAATTAAGGCCCCATGTAGCGATATTGTGCCTCGACAGGTGTGTGACATCTCACCTGGATTTCTGAACAGGCAAAAAGATTAGTGATTTGTTTCACATTTTCAAAGCTTAGATTTTAGCTGAATATAGAGAAGAGATTATAATAGCTGAGAGTTTTCGATGTGTATATTCCTTAGCCATCTTAGGATCAGCAAAGCACCCATTTATGTATTTATTTTTAACGATGTACATTGGTTATATTGCATGTGAATCTGCATCTCAAAAATTAGTATACTTTGTTCTATGAAGCAAAATGATTAGCATTCTTCGCCAGCACCAATGCCAAAATATTTTTATTTCAGTTACATCAGCGATGTCTTTCAGTTTTAGCTTTCATTAGGCCTATATTTGTAAAAAAGATTTCAAATTGAAATTCGCAAACACAATGGCAAGGTGTAATAGCATCGTTGATCTCCCAATAAGCAATTATACATCATCAAGAAAAAATCCTTCCCATTCATGCAAAAAAATAAAAATTTTAATTTATTTACATAACAATAAGAATGTATTAAAGGATACATAACACCCTAAATTCTAATTTCTAAAAATTTTACTGAATTTTATGGTTCAAAATAATAAAAATGAATGTTAAAAATCAAAAGCTTAAATTTGCTAAATAATACAGTGATAATAATTGTTTCAAAAATATGTAATATGATATGCTGCTAGTTAAGATTTATCACCCGATAGATATGTTATTTAATGTTTTCCAGAGAACATGTTTCCTTAATAAAATATATTAATGTTTACTTTTAAAATTTAATGTTATTAAAGCTCTAGGTATCTTTTAAAGTTTTCTGTCAATTTTCTTTTACATTTCTATAATACTTTAATAAGTAAGCAATTAAAAGATAGGGTTTTTTATATCCTTAAGATGACACAGTTGACACATATTTATCGATACTTTAGTATTGAAGTTTCAAGCATATGCTTCGCAGACAGAGATTATAGCAAAATTGCTGAAACTTTGTTAATAAAAATAAATGTTTCCGGCTTCTTAGGCTTATAAATCTGTAAGCTTCCTAATTACAAATACCATCATTAACAGGGTTGAATATTTGAAATTTTTGTGTGACACTTTTGCAAGATAAAAGTTAATTACACAGTAGAGGTAAGATGACACACAATCTGGCAATAATAAAAGGTCTACTTAAAAGCTCTGATCCATGATATTCTGGTCAACATTTTGCCTTACATTATGTTATGCAACTACATGACTCTAAGAAAATAATGCAGGTGCAAAGTAGTATTGTGTAAGACTTGATAGTTTTTAAGTTGATGGCACGTCACAAACAAAATAGAACAAACTTACAAAGATAACAGGGATGGCACAGAATACAATAAATTAATAAAACATAGGGCAAAAGGACATAACAATGCTTCACCTTTGCAAAGTGTAAAAAAATATAATAAAAAAAGAAAAAAAAACAAAAAATTAAACAAACAAGAACAGAGAAGAATTATAAGGAAACCCTAATATCTTAATAAATAAAATTAAGAATTGTTAAATATTTGAATTTATTTTAATTCTTTTTTGTGTGAAATTTTATAATTTGTATAAATGAAAAGATTCATATGAAAAAAATTTTATTCAGAGATTTGAATAAAGCAATTAAGGCTAATAAATATTTTTAAAAGAATTTTAACAGCATGTATTTTTAAAATCATTTTAAAAATGATTATTAGGTCTTACACAATGTTAAAAATAATTATTATAAGTAATATTTTTTACTTTACAGAATAAATTATATTCTTAAATTTAAAAAGCAATTGTAACAATTCTTAATTCATGTAGTATTAAAATTAGTGTCCCCTTAAAAATTAACACAAGAAATTAATGATCGCATTAGTATAATGATATGCAAAAGGGCTGTCAAAAAAATGAAATGAAAAATCTAAAAATTGTCGATTGGCTGTTAAGAAAAAATGCCTTTGTAGAAAGGAAAGTCAGGGTAATCAGTGTTTCAGATTTTGTTATTTTTTTTTTACTTACTCGGAGGCTCTGCCAGCCCTCCGCTTGCGTCGTGTCGATATCTTTGGCCCCCCTGTCGGTTCAGCCCTAAACAGTCCACAAAAACAATATAGACCCTTGTTCACTCTGTATAAAATTTTGAATTTAGGAAAAGTTTTTTTGATTTGTTCTTGCAGATTTAATGGTTTATTTTTTCTTTGTAACATATTATTATTTGATTTTGGGATTTTTCTGGGAAAAGTGTTTTTTGTTAAGTTAAATGATTTAATCTGGCCTTAAGCAGACATTGTTTTTCACTTTTTATCAGGTCAATTAATAAGGAGTGATAGTGACACGAATGACTATGATGACTGGTCCTGGATAATATACATAGAATAATTGATGTAGATTAATAGATTAATAATTTTTAATATTTGTTATCCTTATTTTTTTTTCTGACATAAGGTAGTTAAACAAGCATTTGAAATTACGATTTTCTATACCAATCAATTTCTTGTACATACTATCCGCTTCCAATGATGAAAAACACATGAAAATATGATGCACGCATAAAATAATTTTCACGAATAAACGAAATTAGAAGTGCTTTTACTTAACTGGCAGAGCACACCTCGTACGTTAACTATTAGTGATTTTCCAATTACTTAACAGTATAGAATAGCTACTCCAATTCTGATCTTTATGAATTTTGACAATAGAGCTAGACAAGATTGACATGAAGTATTTTAATATATGATAGTTGACTGTACAAAGTGACTGTCAAGAAAAGTGCAAAAAGCAAAAGAAAAAAAAAAAAAAAAAAAAAATAAATAAAATTAAAAAAGCAAATAAAGTGCTTTTATTTTATTTGTAAGAATTATTAAAATTTTAAATAATATATGTATATACAAATTATGAGTGAAAATAAAAGAATGTAAAAAATAAAATTAAAAATGGCTTGCACCCAATTAAAAGCAATAAATGTGGATGAGGTGTCATGCACAGTGTGAAGTTTTTCCTATTTTTATGAAACTGTAAGAATATTTCAGTTGAATCAGTCGATTTTAAATATTTGTATTTTTGGGAAGCTGATGTTTTGTCCTTTTATTTTAATAACTGGCTGTTCTAATTCAAAATTTCCTACAAATATTCTAAACTTTTCTACTTTACTATCATTAAAAGGGTTACATTAAGACTAAATTTTTGAAATAATTATTTTTTCAAGTTTTCTTTTATAAATGTTAATCAATACCACTTATATAAAATAAAGTACTGGTAATTTATAAATTAATTAGTAATATTAAATGTTTTTACAAACAAGTCATACAATTTTTCAAGTTACACAAAGTATTTATCATAAAATCAGCATTGACTATACTTTATGCTTCTATATAGACTAAATGTCAGACAGATATAAATAGATTTTGACTAACCTTGAGATTATTTTTTTCTTTTTGTTTGTAATGAATTTCATATTGCTTAATATGTATGAGAAATATAAAACTAGATCAATTTTTTATTTACAATCAGGAAATTTCAAAAATATTTTGAAAAAAAAAAAGAATTTTAATATTATAGTAGATATTGATCATAAATAAGTTTTAAAAACTAATCTTAAAATTTTAAAGAAATAAAATTTTCAAAAATTAAGTCTGAATAATTTTTAATCTTTATCTCTTTGTTTATTATAAATAAAGAAGTATCTGACTGTACAACAAGAAAGGCAATAATTAGTAAGATATATAAGTATAAATGTTATACAGCATGTATGTAGAATTGAATCTAGATACATGCATGAATCACTTGTTAAACTGTCACACAATTTGCTGATCAAGAGTATGAGTATTATTTACATGAGTCTTCGATATGAGCAGATGTCTTTGACAATTCCAAAATTTGCCAAGATAGTCAAATAATTGGAATTATTGTTGGCAAAATTCAAAACTCAAATCTGTTACTTATGATACGATGAGATGCTGTTGGAAAAGCATTCTCTGAGCATGTCTTTTTTTAAGGATGCAGTACTTACACAACAGTTTGGTTGCTTTAATTCTTTATTTTGACATATTTTAATAGTAGCAAACTCAGATGCTACAATTTTTTAAGATATATATTTTATGTAACTACAGAATTTTAATGTTATTGACTGATAAATACAAAACTAATAAAGCAATATAATTTAGCTTATCTAAATCCTAAGTACAGGGTTTATGCTTATAAAGTACATCTTGCGTTCTACAAAGTCTCTGTAATAAGACTTCTTTGTTGCTTGGTGATTTAATACATTGGTCAATGTCAATGCTACTTTGATTGAACATTATAACTCTTCATTATCTCAAATATAAATAGCATTATGTAGTGCTACTTGCAGTTTACTTTGGTTCTTAGCAGCTGTAAGTCTGTTGTGAGTAAGAATAAAAATAAGATTTATTTCTTTGCCTATTGTTAAATAAAAGTAAAAAACAAAGTTAATTAAGGTCAATAGAATGTATTAACATTAACTGTGTAAAAAAAAATTAAATTTTAATAAAAATAAAACTACCTACTTCACCCACTTCCTTTGTTTTAAATGCTTTGTTTTACATATCGTCACATGCTTTTTACACACAAGTTAATTTTTATGTATTCATATGAAACACTGATAATTCACAGCTAATAATAAAATGCAATACTGCACTGATGCATGCAGCCACTGAAACATATGTATCTGCAGTCCTGTAAATCTTTGCAACACTGTTAGTAAAACTAGATCCTATCAACAGACATGTCTCATAGAAACGTTTCCAGCAGCAGGAAGACGAAGAAGGGATTCCTAAAGCTCTCAATGACATTGCAATATTGCTGTAATATAGTTTACTTGAATGCTTTTACTTTCACTCTTTTGTTATATGTTTCTGTAAATATTTTCAGACATTATAATTAGTAGCTTAGTAGAATTAAGAATGCAATGCCATGCAATGAAATAATATTGAAAAATAAAACAAGAATGAATCTTTTTCCTGATGATTCTTAACATATTGAATAATGACGAATAAAGAAAGCAAAATGTAAAAAATAATTATTGCTCAATATTTAGGTCTCTATGTGATTATCATTCTCCGAAGTGAATCCTCACACTAGGCACACAAAGAATCAACATCGCGAAGCTAAATTTTTGGCACGGCCCTGCCAGGCGTTAACCACTGTCATAACCAAATCACTTGCGCTTGCTGGTTGCATCATCACAAGGCAAAACCCAACATAGCGATCGGTTGCCAAAATCAGCATAAACAGAGCAAAAAGAATGCGAGTAGGAAGAGAAAAAACAAAGTCCAAAGCGTATCATTGCAGAGGTTCATAAACAAGCGGAAAATCTCCTGCACGAGAGAGAGAGAGCAGACGTATCATGAGTCTGTCTGTGGAGCGCGCGCACACACACCATATTGACAATCTGCGTTTGAAAATAATTAATCGGCACGTGTAGATAGTTGGGCTGGGACATTGGCATACCTGTAGTAGGAGAGCAGCCCGTCCGCTAGGACGAACCATCTGCGCTGGTAGCCCTTGAGGTAGTTGGTCCACTTGAAGAGCCATCCCTTCTTGCCGCCGTGCTGCACCTTGACCTCGGTAGCGGTAGCCATTCTCGTGACCGGCTCCGACTGCCGCCTCGGCCTCTGCTGGCACGTCGTCGTCGTCGTCGTCGTCGCCGTCGCCGCAGGCCCCCGGAGCGACGTCGTGATCGTACTGAGCGTGGCGCGTCGCGTTAACCTACGTAGCCGTCGGAGCCGTAGCGGCCAGCACCGCGTAGTCGTGCTTCCTCGTCTGCGACGACTCGTCTCCGCTGCTCCTGCTCCTTCTATTGTTGCTATCGTCGCACCTGCTGCTGCTGCTGCTCCTGCTGACGCTGCTGCGTGCTTTAATCTTCCACGTACACATCGGCGCTCTCCTGCTGGCAGACCACCATTTTACATCCCGAGTGCCACTGTACTGCTGATCCGTGCCGTAGTCGCGCCTACTCCGTCTCTCCCTCTTTCCCTCTCTCTCCCTCTCGTTCGCCTCGGCTTTTCTGCGGTTTCTCCCACCACTTTTCTCTCTCTCTCTCTCACTCTGCTGCTGCTGCTCCGCTGTCTATGTGTGCTACTGCTAGTGCGCGCGATATGTGTGTCTCTATGCCTATAGATATCACCTTCTCCGGCCCTCTTGTCTTGCTGTTGAACTACATACGGCCACTGATGATATAGTCCCGTCTCGCTCCCGCTCACTGCGTTTTTTTCAATCTTTTATCATTTTTCGCGCTCGCGGCCCGCTTTGTCTCCCTCTCTCTCTCTCTGATGATTCGTGGCTCTCTGGCTCTTTATTATCGCACTATCGACCTCCCCCACACTCCCGAAAAAATCTCCTCTCCCTTTCTGCTCTCTGTTATACGACTGACTAACGTAAATATTGTCTAATGCGTAAATCCAGATATAAAAGTATTTTTAAAATATGAAAATCTCTGGCTCGAGATATCAAGTATAGCTAAAAACGTGCGCGGCGCACATGCGGCATTAGCGAGGCGCATATAAATATTATGCGCTGAAAACGCGAACGTTTTGCGCATTGTAATTCGCTAAACGTTCTTGACCGAATTATGCGAAAGGAGAATGAAAGTGAAATGCACACGCGACGAGTGCAAGAATTTTTCGTGTTTTACACTCGCTCTCCGCGCGCTCTCTCGCACGCGGATGGGTATATCTCTGAATCTTTGATGATCCGTCACGTTTATAAATATACAGGTGTGCGCGCGCGCGCGCCTGCGTGGGTGTGTGTTTACGGGCCCTCCCCCCGCGACTTCGTATCGCGCGCAGAGTGTGTTTATAGTATATATGCATACACACGCTTAGCGCGCGATGTTACCACGATTGCGGCACACAGCGTTGATTATATGCGACACGTGAACAAGAGAGACGGCCGAGGTGTATAGTTGTAGGAGGTGGACGAAATTAAGGACGTCGACACTTGCCGGTCCGCCCGCTTGGAGCGTTGCTTGATGGAGCGAGCCTCTGCAGGCAGACGTGTTTAAAAAACTTTGCTCTGAATTATTAATGAGCCGGGAGGGCGAGTATATGTGTCGCTGGACGGATTGTGCGTGGATCCGAAAGAAATTAAAGAGATGATCTCGTTAACTGTAAATAATTTATTTCGATTCACTTTCTTTTAACTCTAATATCGTTTCTTTGTTTTTCAACATATAAAATAGAGCTTTCTATCCATCGCTGAATTAATTTTAATTTACTGATAAATAAAAAAATAGCACAACCTTGAACACATAAATTTACACAAAAAATATATTCTCGTCAATATTTTTCATCTCCTATCAATAAATACTGCTTAGATACTAGAAAAAAAAAAAATTCGTTACAGCTTTATGCAGGATTTGATGGTAAGCCCATGGACCAGGCATCTAAAAGTTTTTTGTCTTGAGGACCAGCTCCTAAGCTTATCATTAGATTTGTTAAATTTCCCCTGTGACCTCTGCCATGCATAGCGTGAACAACTTTTGCAATACTGCAAAGAGAAGAAATATTTAGTAAATGAACTTAACATAAAAAATTTTTTTGAAGATAAACAATAATCATACTTAGCCCACTCTTCTTGTAAAGTAGAAAAATGTACTTTTACTACAGAGTCAACTAATTTTTCATTGTCAAGTGATTTCTCCAGCTTAATTAAAAGAGTGGGAAGTTTTGGTGGCAGTACTCCTGTCCATTTAATTACATGAGACCTTGCATTTTCTGTTCTATGTTCTGTGGGTAAAATTTCAAGCCTACAGACTTCGGCACAAGGTAAAGGCACAGCAACTGATGTATCTACACCTAAAAATTGAAAATGACTTTTAATTTCTCATATTACATTAACTATTACAATGAAGAATAATAGAAATAGCTTTACTAATAAAATTGCATATGTTGGAATCCAAGTACTCTTGTGCATGAGTTTTTACTCTTTGGCATGCTCTTGGAACAAGTGAGCATAAACCATATAAACATTCTAATGTTTGTAGAGGTGGACCTCTTACAAGGATTTGAATCCCAATTAAAACCGCATACAAAATTTGGCGAAATTGATCACGTCCAAGTGCCCTTTTTAAGTTTCTTAAAACTGACATAGGATTGAGATTAGAGATCTCATTAAAATCTGGTATTCGATTATCCACACTTAAATTAATAGGAGATTTAGCATTGACTAAAGTAAAACCTTCTTCAGTTTCTATAATTTACCTA
>JAPYZB010000572.1:0-20206 GCA_030522745.1 Eupelmus kiefferi | reverse complement strand
GATGATGCTCCAAATTAAAATTGACTTCTTCATCTAATAAACTCATAGGTAATATTTCCACAAAATGTCTTGCTCCAGCACTTAATATCCAAACAAACCACATATGAATTCTGAAACAGTAATTATACAATTATAAAGTCCAATTACATTTTTTGTTTTTATGAAAAACTTTTTATTACCTTACAAATACATGCTTTTCATTTGTAATTTCACTTAAAGCTCTGGGCTGTATTTTGGAATTTGATTGTGAGCCTGGACCACAGTTTGCTGTTGCTAAACGAACAACTCTTTGTGGACATTCAGCTTCTTCTGCATTATATTTTTTTTCAGCAAAATCTTGCAATTCCCTAATAATTTCTTTTAAATTATCAACAAGAAAAGGCCACATATTTAATAAAAACTGTTTATCCCGCATAAAAACTATAAAGCTACACCACCTTCGCAATCCTCTGGCCTGAAATTGAATTTTTACTTTACTCAATAACACATCAATTTATAAATATTTATAGAATTAATAAGTGTTTCATACTTGCGCATCTTTTAGAGAGAAAGTATGACTTAGAACATGACCTCTTGATTCATCACCAAAATAACAAACTCCTTCCTTTCCAGGATGAACTTCACAGCTTAAACTCCTATTTATACACAGAAAAATATCAAAATGAAATTAAACTTACCGAATACAAGCATGCTTAAGAAGAGCTCCAATGTCCTGCATCAGAGATTGTTGTGCTGAGAGAAAGGAAGTTTTAGTTTCGTGTTCGTTGCTCAAGTACTTAAGGCTACCCAAACTCTTACAGCCTTCACAGTCCTGCTGCAGTTCAGCGTACAAAGCTTGTGCTTCTCTCAAGACTTCCTTTGGCCCGTAAAACTTTAACTTCTCCGTATTTACATCATCAAAATTCCTGTAGGTCTGTGTGGTAAATATCACTCTAGGGCCATGCATCTCACAAAAAGTACATAGAGCTATGACTGCATTCATCGCAACTGCAAAGTGCCTCCGATGCCTTATTGAAGTGAAAGCAGCTTTGTTCAGTTCCTGGTAGTGAGAACCAAGAGTTTACGACGTTTTTTCGGTCCCCTTAACATCACCTAAACAGTGGTGAAAAAGAAAGCAATGAATAACTTTTAAGCACAAACGATTTACGTACTGCTGATTCGCTTGTGCAAGAAAGATCGCCAATTCAGTTGGGAGCAATATTTGGAAATCAAGAGAATAATAAAAATAGCGATAAGATAAAAAAAGTACGTGCAAAAAATAAAGTTTTTAATGGGAAAAAAATTTTTGTTAAATATGACATAACCTCGGAAAAGCAGAGTGAAAACCCATTAGAGTTTAAAGGAACGAGCGGACGCGACTTTCGCAAAAAGATGAAAAACATGCCTATGGTTCTGTAACTAACCACAATTCTTGTAAATTATTTTTTCATGTTTACTTGCTCAGTTTCACGTGACGAGGCGACGAAAATAAGACCGATAACACAACACATGACATTTCACGGAAATATCAATCTCTGTTTTATCGACCTGCATAACATTATATTCGCGAATTAGCCGACACCGTGGAGGATGGATATATATACATACGGCTTTCCAATATAACTCAATAAGTCCATTTTTTTTATCAAAATCGAGTTTTAACCGCTTTTGGATGGCTTGAGCAAGCTTGAGGGTCCCCTTTCGTATTAAAATTATAGAATTACCGGGAAGTTGTTATTTAATAAAGATATTGCTCCAGTTTTTTATATTACTTCCTATATGTTTTCTGAGTAAAACCATTGTGATTTAAATAAATACAATTTTAAATATTTTTAGTTGCCTGTATTTAACTTGTTTTCTCCAATCTTAAATATAAGTTTAAATATAAAACAGTCAGTTTTATAAAATCATGTAAAATAAACTTATCTGGTTATATCTGTTGACTATAGCAATATAGATACTTTGAACTGTGTAAAAACCATGAGGGATCCATGTGTGATTTCAGGTGTAAGGTTGCGCAAAGATATTTAATTTTTATTTATACGCAGTCACACTTAACTAAAATCACAGTCATCTAAAATGGTTTCTTTTTTTGTAATAGAATTATCATGAATTAGCCCAAATGATGAATATATAGTTCTCTTTTTAATTGCTAACCATTACCGATTTGTATAAGAAAAATCTTGATGCACGTATTTTAAGTTTTTTCTTTAACTACTTATTGTTTTCACGAAATTTGAAATTCATTTATTAGTTGTTCAACTATAACAAAAAATATAAAAAAAATTCAAGTGTGATTTATAGTTAAAACGTTTCTCCTGGATAATAGTTACGGAGTAGTGGTACATTACGCGAAAAGTACGCAAAGAAGGTAATAATTCACAAACAAGTGCAGCCTCCCGTACGCACACATATATTTTATTTTTTGAGACAAATTATACAAAGTTTAGTTATATTTTGTTTTATTAGACAGTTTTTAATATTAGATCTTTTGAGGTACTGGAGTAATTTACTCACATTCATAATCAGTGCAAAAAACAATGCGAAAATGGATCAGTTTACGCAGTATAAAAAAGCATGAAAAATTAAATTTCCCACTGACTTGGATATAATCTTTTTCATTAGAAATATTTAATAAATGTAATAATACTTATTATAAAAAAAATGTTTAAAGTCTAAAGCGAGAATAAATGTTAAAAATGAAATAAAAAACTCGATGGACTCGCGAACAAAGGAGATTGGTTAGCCAGACGGGCGAGAAACGAGATTACGGGTAATTGAAGCAATTGGCTACAGCAGATATACCTCCATCGTATTTAAAAAAAAGGCCTATTTGCAATAGTTGACCGAAACCCCATTGGAATTCGAGCTTCTAGAGATAATCGAAGGTAAGTAAGCCCTGGAACAACATCTTTATATTTTGACATCTAAAAACGTACTCCAAAGTTAGAATGAAATCTATAATAGAGAAACCTGACAGTTAGTCTCTTAGTTAATTGAACAATTAATGCAAATGATGAAAATTTTAGACAGAGTTTAAAATTTTAATTTTTTTATGTATTTCGTATAAAGTCATTATCATTACTGTAGCTAAGTAAATACAAAATAGCTCTTTGTAAAAAAAAAATTACAGGTATACTAGAAAATAAATTGATTCCAAAACGCAGTAACAAAAATGCATCGAATAGTGTATACGATTTTGTTTTTCGTAACATTAGATCGAACAATATATAGCAACAAAATGCAAATTCAAAAGTTTCAGCCAAATACGTGACACCGAGATGCCGTAGACACCGCTGGCAATTTAAAATCCCACAACTTTGTTTGTTCACCTGCCAGGACTTTTTCTAATTTTCGATCAATCAATAAATAATACTTCATTCCAAAAATACCAGGTACACAAAAATTAAAATTTTAATTCGTTTAAATTATTGCGCGTATAGAATAAGATTGTGAAACCTGACGTACATTACGTCACGCTACAGATGGCCACAGTGCACAGCACTTCCGCAATACTTTCCAAACGGCTGTGTAATTAGAGATAGTAAATTTTTTTACGCAAGTCGACTGGCTGGTAAATATTAAAACATTGTTTATTTCATTGACGAATAAAAGCTAAATAATCAAGGTAATTAATTTTTTTACATATTAATTAATTTAATATAATTAATAATGATAATTACACATATTATGGTGTAGGTGCTTAATTAATTAGTTGATCTAAATAGACCTAGCGATTAGGCGGAAGCGTTTACGTCTCTACTCTGCTTGAAATAGCTATATAGACAGGTATAGCCACATTACCGAGCCAAATCCATAAACAATGAGCCTATGAATTATAAAGTTGCACTCGCAAATCGGATGCACTCATTGAAAGCCATCAGCCTTCCGACAAACGTGATTCGCTCGAGCCAGTGCAGGCAGGCCCGCAAAGGAGAAGGGATCTTCCGTGAGAAAGAGACAGCGGCGGTATACTAGTCATACATGTATACATACACACAGTCACACGTCGAAAAAACAGCCGGTACAGCGCGACAAGGACGGAGCTAGGGCTGCTCTCATTGGTATAAGGAGAAGGAGAGGAACTAAAGCAGGCGCGAGAGCGGAGAAAGAGAGAGAGAGACAGCTACTTCCGAATGCGTTTCGGGGCGCCTCTAGGCGAGAGCGAGAAATAGCAGCTGATATATTCAAAGATGGCCGGCCGCTGCTGCTGGCGATATACAAACAAATAGAGCAATACTAGTTTTGTCTCGTCGCTCGGTGAGCTCGACACTAGCAAAGGGGAGGGAAAATCGAGAAGCAGGAAGAGCGAAAGAGAGAGACAAGAGGAGCATGCGAGGAGTCCGAGACTGCGAGCCAGCGAGCGTAGCGGAGGTAAGACTTCGATACATGTATCCAGCCCTTTAAGCAGAGTGCGATTTTCCGCGATTTTTTCCCTCGACACCTGTCCCTCTCTCTCTCACTCTCTCCCGACCTGCTCCAACGTACAGGCAGCGCGCGCGCGTGCCTCCTCGCACGCAGCACCGAGATCGTTACGAAATACGACCGAGAGGACACACGTACGTGCATCACTTTTGGTTTTTTTCCATTTTTTTTCGCGCGCGCAGTTTAATAAGGAAAGGGCAGAGAGAGATGGAGCGAGCTGAACGGGAGAGCTGAAGGGGGGAGCGAAGAGAGAGAGATGACACAAAGCCGAGGAGCTGCTGCTGATTAGACGTGGATGTACGTACGGCCTTTGTCGGATTTTTCTCGAGTTTCTCTCTCCCCCCCGATTGATCCGTCCCGACTGTGTACGTTGGCCCTTTTTGCGTTTCGGAGCACTGGACATTCACTTTGGCCGAGGGTGCTTTTAAATGAGGAGAACGAGGTTTTTGTACAGTTACTCCGGGAGGCAGGATTTTTTCGCGAGATGTTGCCAGGTGAAAGTTTTTGCTGTTTTTTTTTTTCGTTTTTTGGAGAGACGATTTTGTTGCTGGCATTTGCCGAGTTGGTTGTTTGACGTGTTAAATTTTTATTATTTTAGAAGCTTCCTTGATTAGCCTGTTTTATAAGTAACGTTTTATGGCTCTGCCAAATGATTTTATGGTAGGGCTCTTCATAGATTAATGTGTGAAGTGAGCAAAGTAGGAGGAAAAAAGATTTAATTACTGATACTTGAAATACGTACATCTTTTGAGTTCTGGTTTATTGATCCAGTAGGTTTCATACTTTGAAAATATTTACTAATGTATTAATGATATTATTAGAATGAATTTCTTAGAAGCAAGAAATAACTTTAACTTTTTCACTGTGATCTAAAAAATAAGATACAATTTCATTCCAGTTAAATTTTCTTAAAGAGACTATTACCTAGTTATAATTACTTTCTTCATATACATTACAAGAAGATTTTGGTAAAGTCAGCTGGTAACACCTAAGATACAATATTCTTTAACTGTTTAGTAAATTTGCAAAATATTTATAGTTATTTATTTATTGGGTAAAAATAGATTTTATATTATCGGGCAATACTACTTAAACTATCATTTCACTAATGTTTCTTATTAAAAATTTAAAAAAGAAAAATTCAATTGATGATTATATTAGTCTTTGGTTAGATAACAGTAAATAATTTCATTTAATATGCCTCTAAACTACTTTCACTTTAAATGAAAATTATGGCTGACTTTATACCTTTAAAATTACATGAATTCAATTGTATCTGATAAGTAGTAAATGTAAAAATTATAAGTAAATTTTTATTTCTAGTTTGATCATCTTTCTTTTATGGTTTTTAATCTTGTTTTTATGAAAGTCTTTTATCTGCACATATTTAAGAATGTTTCTTACTCTAAGATAAGCTATACAAATATTTTATGAATCATATGTTTATTATACTTTTTATGCTTATCTCTAGATTAGGGTACTATAAATATGTACATAATTTTATTGAGATAATTAAACAACTTTTATAATGTATTTTAAATAATAGATTAAATAATCTTAAACTTATTAAACTCTAAAGTTATAATTAATATTTAATATCTAAAATAATATGGTAATTTTTTTAATTTGAAATAATATATGAAATGATAACTATTCTAAAATTGTTTAATCATGGTTCAAATTAAAATTTAATTAAATAATTTTTATTAAAATGATAATACTTAAAAAAACATTATGAAATTGGTGAATATTATTTAACTAAAAAACTGAATTTTCAGAATTGAAAAATATTCATTTTTTTAATTGCAGATGCTGAAATTTCGTTTTAAATAAAGCTAGGGAGGATAGTCACAGTAAAAAATGGCATTTGATCCTAGGAATGTGAAATATCCTCCTGACCTACACCACCCACAAAACATGACACCATATTCATATCCTAACCATCATGCCATCCAACCAATGCATCGGACAGATGAAAACAGGAATGAAAATCATTGTGGCAACAAAGAGATGTGCCCAACCATTTCTCAACAGTCATCTGGCACGCAAACTACTCAAAAAGTTGATGCTGCCACCATGACAGATCCACTGCAGATAGACTTTAGATTGACCTCTGAGTATTTGGCTCGCTGCTCCAATACTCTTGGGTTGCCATATGTTTGCAAATATGAAGATAATAGCAATAATTCATCGATGCATAACTGTCAAGATGTACGGCCAAAAATGGAGTATGATCTCGAACCACAACGTATTAATGGTTTGTATAATTAATCAATTTATTTTTATAATTAGGTGATTTTAAACTTCTATTTTGTATAATAAATATTAGCAGATAACAGATGGAATACTTACATTTTATTGTCAGTAGGAAATTAAACCTAAAAAGATAAAATAATTTAAAATAAAATCAGAATTATGAAAAGTTAAAGAAAGGATAATTAAAAATTTAAAGATTAAGATTTCTAAAATAATTTTAATTTTCTAAAATTTGATGGGTTATCCTCCTTTTCTATTTTTAAAATCTAGAGCTTTCAATAATTTATAACATGAAAATATGAATCATTATGTTAATAGATCTAGTATTAACTAGGAAAAATATAATAAAATAAATTTATATATATAATTGTATTTATCCTTTAAAATTAACGAAATCAGGATATGAAAATTACTGACTAAATTTTTCGTATTTTTTCAGGTATGTTAATCTATCATTGCCCGGAGTGCGCCTATCGCTTCGAGGATCGCGAAACCCTTCAGGAACACCTGGAGGATCACAAGCAACGCCCTCACGTGTGCGACATTTGCGGAGCTAGCCTCAAACGCAAAGAGCACCTAGATAGACACAAACAGGGTCACAACAAGGATAGGCCCTATCAATGTAACACCTGCTGTAAGGCTTTTAAACGCAACGAGCACTTAGCCCGGCACATGGTTACACATTCAGGTAGCAAGAATCAGATCTGCACTGAGTGTGGTAAGGCCTTCTACAGGAAGGATCACCTAAAGAAGCATCTTCAAAGTCACGGCAATGGCGGCGGCGGGAAAAGCAAGAGTCCGAGCAATAGCATGCAGAGTGGAACACAGTCCACTGGACAGAACAATAATAATCACGAGGAGGGGCTGAGCACCTTCGCCATGATGATGAGGCAGGCTGGACCTCCTCCCTTTTCTATTTTGAGAACTTAAGAATGAACTGATATTGTTGAATTTCTTTTGTCTTTCGCGAAGTCTAAATTAATTTGCGAATTCTATGCATGCAAATTGGCAGGTTTCAGTACTTTACAAATTCGGTTTGAGTAGAGGTTTAAATATAAACTCTAACATTATAATATATTATTCTTGAAAGTTTTAAATCCAGAATATTGATAATTAATTTCAATATAGTTTTATAAAGAAAAAACAATGATTTTTTAATCAAAGTTTGTTAAAAAAATTAATTGAACATACTTGAAGAAAAATTTTTTCATTCAAAGACGTTATTACTTTTTTAAAAATTTCATAACGTAATTTTATAGATATGTAATCTACAAAACAAAAATATTAACAGTATTTTACTTAGTATGATGAAATTGAATGAAGTGTTGGAAACTGACCACTTTTGTGTGTAAATTTAGTTTGAACTATGTATATATTTTAAATCCTAAAGTGCTTTATTGTTTAAGTTTGCTATCTACGAAACAATATCAAAGTTTGTTTTTTATATCTTTTTATACAATAATTAATTTAAACTAAATTTGTGTTTTCAGTTAATTATTATTTTAAGATATTTTCATATGTTATTAAATACAGTAATTTCTAGCGAGAATTTAAAGATTAAATATCTCAGTAAAAAAACTCTATTGAATCCGAATAAATTCATTGCCATAGCTATTTCTTATTGTATTAAGAACTTTCTAGGCTTAAGTCATAAATAATTACTAACACGTAAGCGATGAATTTACTCGGATTCACTGGAAGAGATCAATCAACACAGTACTTACATTATTACGAGAACGATTAACTTCGATTGTTATATAGCTTACGTAGGGAGTTCAGGAATATTGTAAAACAGAGCAAAATGAATTTTGAAAGCGCATTCGTATTATTCCCATACGACATTTAGCGAATTTTTTCCCATTGTGTATAAAGTAGCTTTATGGTATTTCGCAAATCGAAAACTGCGAATGGGTAAATGAACTTTTGTTATTTAAACGAATCGCATGTTTAAAAGTTAACAAAAACTATGTACGCGCGATGATCCGTACACGGAATAAGTGCTTTATTTATGGATGAGTGAAAGAGCGACGATGATTAATGATAATCATTCATATTGATCGAACAATATGGTTATTAATGAAATTGTTAAAGCGGTTGTGTAAGATTTTTCATTATTATTGCGAATTGATAAGGTTGCCTTGGTTATTGAAATAAGTTTAAAATTTGTATAAACTGAAGAAGTAAACCTTAAGCTTTATTAGAAAATGTTTATAAGTGAATCGACTTTTCCTTACTATACACCGAAAATGCGTGATTATTCGGTTATTAATAAAACAATTATTATACACAAAACATTTGATTTGAGAACTTTATAAACCTTTCCTGTTTGTATTTTTGTAATTAATAATTTATATTAATTGCATTAATTTCTAATTAAAATAAAAAACTTCTTTGATATTAATGAGAAAAAAATTTTCTAATTTTTTTAATATACCTAATTATTGAGTATATAATGTATGTATAAGATTGTCCAGAAAAGAGGTAAGTGAAATAAAGCAACAAAAGTACTTTGAATTTTATCACGATTTTTATTCATATATATATAGATATATATTATGTATAGGGTATTACATAAAGCAGCACTGGGGAAATTGTCTTGAAAAAACGTTCACAAATTTAACGTCCATATTCCGCGCAGCCTAAAAGTTCATCGCACCTTCGCGATTGGCCTCCCCTTACTTCTGTATTTCACTGTTTATTTTCAATCTTCTTTCCTTCCCAGTATACGCTTCTTTACTGCGCTGTGCTCCCGCAGCAGTCTACATTAAAAAATAAAACGCCGGGAGCATCGGTCAACGTGACTGCAAACGTGATATCCTTTATTTTATGCGCGTTTGCGCTTTTTTTATAAATGTTGCGCGACGACGAAACATTTTTTGGATGTCACACACTGCGTAGAAATGCAAGGTCAATGTTCTTTTATTTTTAAATTTCTACTTGGTTTTTTTCACCAGCAAAGCTGCATTTTACTTTTTTTTCGTTTACTCGAAATTTCATATGAACATGTCTTAATAATATACTTCTTATTCTGAATGCACCAGAATGTAGTAATAGTTATTCTTATTACAAAATAATATCACGAAAAAAAATACAAACATTATGATTGATTCATAATTAAAGTGCATGTTTACAATTGAGATGGATTTTATAATTTGCAGTTAACTGTTTAGCAGGGTACGTAAAAAACTAACTTTTCATCAGTTCGGAATTCATGAAATATTTATCATTATCTGCTATTATTTATTTATTTACAACTCTTTCTTTTGATAAGTTACAAAAATTATAATTTTTCTATAAATATTTATAGTATATTTATCTTTATTAGGCATTTATATATTTTAAGTGGAGGCCTGGCTTATTTTAATTCAGGAAAACCGATTTAGCTTTTCATATTGTTTTTTAAATTATTAAAATTCTTTTAATATCGCCAAATTCTATAATTCCTGGAGAATCGGACGGTATTAAAAAAAGATAAATAACTGAAAAATTTATTTAAGATTAAAACTACTTTTTGATATCCGACCTCCTCTTAAAATCTTTTGAACAGATGCGAAAGTTAATTGCACTGACTGATTCCGAGTTGTCAAAAAGTTTGTTTTTTTCGTATATAGTTCACAATAAAAATTGTACCAAAATCTCTATTATTTTCTGAGAAGGCAAGAAACCAATGATTATATTCATCAAACTTCGAAGGCATTCCGCGCATGAAAACTATTGCTCACACTATTGTTTATGTTTTTCTTTTTCCTTTATACGCCATTTACACGCTAATCTATTGAAAAAGAGTTAAATGCTTTGTACTATGTCGAGGAATTTGTATATCTTCGCGTTCTTCCATCGTTTATCTTTCTCACTGTCTACTTACTTTCGCGCTTTTTTCTCTTACACGCATCTTTCGCTCGCATATTTTGCAATTTTTCGCTTGTTTTCTAAAAATCGGCTATTTCTTCTGTACTTTTTATTTATAACCTAAGTCCTTAAAACTTAGAAGTAGAAGTAAAAAGTATTTCGCTATGTAAAAGTTTTTTTTAAAGAATTTTCACTGAACTTTTATCATTATATTACTCAATAGAAAAAATTTAAGCGTGTACAATGTTAATTCTTATTGTCGACGACGATTCTATTTTTTTCAACTGTAAATAAAAGTTGGTAATGGTATCGCGATGCATGAAAGACTTTCTATTTAGACTATATGTGACTTCTTTTATCTTATAAAGCCGAAGATAATATTTTCGTAACATTTGATCGCAAAATGCTAAATGTTATTGTTAATTTTATTATTTTTTTTAAGTGTAATTTACACTATATCTATTAATCAAATGAAAATGTATAAATGGCAGGCTGATATTTTTTGAAAATAGATTAGCAGTCATTCTTATCGGTTTCGTAAATTACAATATAAATAATTTTTTTTTCTTTCAGAAAAATACTATTTACGCATTACAAGTTGTAACATTTGAAAAATTAATTATTAAAATGAACATATATGTATTCAAATTAATACGAGAATAAAAGATCTTTTAAAAAATTCCTTTGAGAATAAAATTTGAGCAACACAGTAACTCAAATTATAAAACTTAAAACTTAGAAAGCTCTACTGAAATCTTACATTCACACATTTACAATTTTTTCCGTTCTCCGTGCCTTCATCGACAGTTTCTCTGTTTCAAGTTTTTTTTTATTATCGTTTACTTAAAGAGCTTGGACACTGCGTAGAAAAATATGCTTCTCGCCGCTCCTTTTTTGTCGTTTCTTTATTTTTTTTTTCCACTTATTTTTGTTCGCACACACAATTGTACGTATTCGCGCACTCTGATTTTTATCATCATCACCGAAAGCTCATCGAAATAGCCTCGATATTTTTCTTTCTTCATTTTGCGCAACTATTTATAAATGCAAAGGCGCATGCAGAGAAACTTACAAAAAATCATTTGTGAAAGTGTTAGCTACACCAAATTCTCACTAAAAGTTTCAAGCTTCCTCCTCTGACAAGCTGAACTTAGTTTAGCTGCTTGATGAAAATTTTGCACTTTTTTAATCGAAGAAATTCAATGAATAATTATTAAATTGACATTTGAATACAATACATTTTGTTGTATACTATTTTTGTTACAAAATACATCATTTTATTTCTAAGTAATTTATTCCAGAAATAAACATTTTATGCATAGATTGTTATTTAGATCTACAAATCTATAAAAGTCTAAAAAAGATTTGATTTTATATTTTTTATAAAATGCAGACTTATCAGTTTTACAAAATAGAAAATCTAGTTTTGAAAAAGCCATATTCCTTTCTTATATTTATTAAAAATACTTTATCCTACACAAAATAAAATTTTGCTTCTTTTAGCATTGTATGCATGTAACACAGCATCCTGTGTATTAGATAAAAAAGAATAATAAGCGGAAAAATATTAAAAAAACTTTGTCTTAAATAATACGTAAAATAAACTACAGTAAAAAGGAAGAACAAATAGCAATCACAAATATAACGTCGATCGCTAAAGAAAACGTCGACAGGATTTAACCAAGTCAATCCTACTTTTGAACTATGTCTCTGCTGTCTCTTCGGATTTTCTTTTCTCTCACAAGTCGTAAAGCTATTTGTCACTGTTTACATTTTTAGAAGGTGTAAACATTTTATCTCTAAAAAATGCATTTCTATAGAAATCATTATTAACATTGTAATTTGTATCTGCAATATTTATGAGTATGTTTACATTACATAAAAATGTAAAAATACTAATTGCGTCTAAAAAACATTGGTCTCAACAAAGTGTCCAAGCGGTCACAGTATCGTGAATTTCTTTCAGTAATCTTTAAGAAATAGTCTTTTCTGGATTTTAAAACAATTTTTAACTCTTTATTATTGAAAGGAAGTCACGATATTCTTTAAAGAATTTTATCATATAAACAAATGCTTTAAAAAATTTTAGAAATAACATAGGGTGAAGTATTTACAGATTTTTTTTCTCTTTAAGGAGTGATGAAAGTACATATAATATTTAAAGATATGCTTTTAAATATGAAAAATTGTAAAAATGCTATTGTAAATGATGCGTTATACCGCGTAAAGCATAAAAGAATAAGCAATAGTAAAAATATCGCTGTATAATTAATTCAGTTTTTATTGCTGTAAATATTAGAATTCATCGATAAATATATATTTGAAATAATTAGAAGTAGTCTAAAATAATTTTTGCTACTTTCATGAATTCACTCTTTTCTCTAGGAATGCATTTTTTAAATTGAAAGATGTTTCGGTGCCTTCTTAAATAAAGCCATTTCATTCTCAAAGAAACTGTACTTCTCCGTTTTTCACTTTTTGTTTGACAATTACATTTACAAACATACGATCACTCGATTTTCACATGCGAACTACAAATTTCTCATACTTTGCACACTCACTATTCAACTTATAAAGTAACGCCTTAGTTAATCTTGTTTTCTTGTATACAAACTTACACGCTAAATGTACACTCTAAAATGTACCATCCCTCTTATTTCAATTTTTTTATCTCTTTCTGGTTACAAGTGGCGGTGGAGTATTTTAATACGGCTCATCCTTTTTATACCTTTATATATATATATATTTATATTTATATTTATTTATAATATAATATGCAGCTTTATGTACTATGTATAATTAGTAATTCTTAGCGTATTCTTAACGTTGAGGTCTGACGAAACCTGAATTTCCTTTTTTCCTTGCTAGTCCGCGTCGCGTCTTTTAAGCGTTTGAAAAAAATAAACTTATAATTTTTGTTCAATTAAAAAATTTATTCTTTACAAAATTTTGACTTAAAATATAATTCTTAAGATGCATCAAATGCAAACACTCATCAATTTCTAAAATTATTTAATATAAAAATATTTATAAATTGCACATAGTGCTGCACAAATATAGTTATAAGCCGCTAATGGGTGCGCATTGAGTGCCTTTGTTAATTAATTTAGTTTCAAAATAAATTTTCTTTTAAAGCTGCTAGTCATTTGTTATAAAAAAGTAAATAATTGTTTCTGTATAATTTACGAAAAATCAAGGCTCGGAATGGAATCGTGACAAGTGACTGACCAGTAATTATTTCACCATTGTTTACAAAAATGTTAGGTATATGTGAGGTTGGTTGCTTTGAGCTGCCGACCGACTAGAATCAAACGGTATACAGAGCTGTGTTATAGAGAGGTAATGTAGGTGAATAATGCCACGGTAAAATAAACATAAGTGCAACGATTCCATTTTGTAAGTGCCGGGCAAGGAAGATTTTTTATACGTAAAATAATTAGTTCATATTTTGCAAAGAATAAAAATGTAAAAAAATATTTTTGTGCTAAGCCAAAAAATGAAATAATTCTCAAATCACTGCCGATATTAAAAAATACAATACCGTACAGCAAATAAACATTTACTCTTCTGATGATTCTACCACACGAATTAACATAAAAATTGCAACGCACGTACATCTAAGTAATTCCTACATAACGTTATGTTTACAGACAATGACAAGTGTGTATAAAAACGGCAAGAAACAATGATGGCATAGTATGAAAAAATGGCACAGTTTATATAGTATCAAAGGATCTCACAATATTATTAAGACAAATATCATTATATTTATAACCCAAGTTTATAAATATTAAAGCACAAAAATGTATGCAATTCTAAAATTTAAAGGGCAAAATTTAATGTTGCCTAAAGCTTTTTCTAATTTTAACGAAGTATGTCACTAATAAGAATTAAGTAGGAGTCAAATTGTCTAAATTTATTAAAGCTTTTTGTATTTAAAGACAATTTTTAAACTTCCTTTTACACTAATTTTAGAAAAATTATGAAAACAAAAGTATCAAGTTTATACTTCGATAAATCTGAATTGATTGAACTCAGAGTCAAGATAACAGACTCCTAAAATCTAAGGAACTTACAGAAAATAGTCAGTACTCAACGAAATTAAAAATCTACGAAAAAAACATGTATAAAAAATGTACAAAAAAAGCAAACGTAAAAATGTTCGGAAGTAAAAACTCATGGCGGAGTTTTTAAAAGCTTGTTTCTGTACGATTCTGCACAATAAAAAAAGTCTTACTTACTACATGTATACAATACCAATACTACATATACAATTAAAGGATGACGAAAATGTTTCTTTTCAAAGCACTAGCATAAAATATAAAATACTGTCATCAACCTCTTTCTTTGCATATACACATACAATAATATATATAAAAAATTGAGAAATCGGTAAAAACAAAGCGCACGTCGGAAATATGCTTTGCTTCCGACCTTACGTAAAATATTGCCACGACTTCATTTTTTCACTATCTTATTTATAGTACTGTGCTAAGGCCTTATTCGAATACGAATTAAGTGTGCTTCCTTACTCTCGCTCTAACTTTAAAATTTAACGTTTCGATGTACATTGTAAGCAAACGTGTACATCTGTCATTGCATCAAAATAGATCCCTTTTTCATATCTTACAAATCAATTTGTAAAACTGCACTTTCCATTTCTGTAAATTTGTGTAAAATACGAATGCGTGGTTCTATGTAATCTTTTAATAAAAGCGTTACAATATTTTAAAGATAAGCTTGCGTCAACTAACGTTCGCGCAGCTTGGCTTAAAAAAAATTTCCTTTCGTTCACGGTAATATTTGAGATCAAAAAATAAGTGTTATTAACGATGAATTACGTGTAATCATATGCACACGTAAAAATAAAAAAAAAACTAGAACGAATTCTAGCAAAACAACCAAAAACTAGTATAAAAAAATAAAAATTAAAAAACAGGAAGAAAAAGTTTGCAAATATATCGCACTTATCTTCGCTTTAATAAACCACCTTTTTGTTATTCCTCATCTTGTACAAGGAAATTCTTCAAGTTTGCGTCGAGCTATCATAAAAATATTACTTTTTTTCTCTCTGTTTCATTGTCGCAGTAGTTAGCGATATTTTCTCGCGCGTCAGGCTCCTAACTTAAGTCCCTAGGGATAAATTTGGTATTCCTTACACGTATACGCTTCAGCAGTGCAATGCAGTACAGCTTCTGATATCTATTTACTTTTTTCTTTGTATTTCGTTTACTTCTGTCCTACTTTAACATCGACGCTTACGTCGAGATTCTGCAGATTTATCCTTACTTTATTTAAAAGTGAAACCAATGTCCGACCAACATTAGAATGAGTTGATTACTTTCGCATTCCTTTGGTTTAAGGCATCGGATGTAGTTCATACTATACTTTTTGACCCCAGTGGAAAAGTTTTTTTATTTAATTAAAGCCACTATTTCAGACGAATTATTAAACGTCCTTAAGGCGGTAATGTTTAAAAAACTACATTTTGCTGCATACTGTATAGTTTTAATTTCAAGATTTAATTATCAATTTTTTGTTATAAAATGGTACGCGAATAAAATCAAGGAGAGTTTGCACAATATCTTTCAAAAGTATGTACACACTAAAATATATTTTTAGTTTTATATGCGTCTTCTTTTGCAGATTATTTTATCAATCACTCTATTTTTTCGAATAATGCGCACCTTTATTAATTGCTATAAATTTACTAAAGTTAGCTAAAAGATTGCAGATAATATTAGAGTTCAACAGTTCGAGATTAATTCATACTTGTATAGTATAAACAAAGTCCTATCAAAACATTTCCACTAGGGTCCCAAAAAGCCTATTTCGACAAGAATCAACGAAATCTAGAATCTGAAAAAGAACCGCCAGACAAAAGCGCGCATCGCAGCTCCTATGCTCGGCTCGCAAGATTTTCTCGGTAGCGTGTATTGCTCGTACCTAGCAGGTAGGGATGGCCGTGTGTCATCCACGGCTCTTCCCTTCATTACCTCTTGGAGGCGGGCGCGCGCCACTGCTCTCAGAAGTCCTTGGCGTGAGCCCCGAGGAAGGTGCCGAGCTCATGGGCTACAGCCGCTGCAGCCTGATAGGGCGTTGGACCGCCGTTGGAGGTGGCAGCAGCAGCCACTGCGGCCGCCAGTTGCTGCGCGTGATGATGATGGGCCGCAGCTGCAAGACTGTGGTGGACTGCCGAGGCCGCGGCGCTTACCGTGCTAGCACTGCTGCTGTTGGCGCTGCCGCTATTCCCGCCGCCGCTACTGCTGGCGTGCGCGTGCAGAAGGTTGGCGGGGTGGGGAACTTGAAAGTTCCCGGGTGGCGGGGCTCAGGAGAGGAGAGACGCACCTGGGTGGCCAGCAGATAAACCTGAACCTCCGCTGCCGCTCCCACCCGTCTGCAAACTGCTAGTTACACTGTTTTGCTGCTGATTTTGTTGGCTACCTATTAGGTAAATAGAAAAGAAAAGATATTATGTTTTGTTTTAAAAGTTTATTTTATACGAAGAAAAATTTTCTGAAAGCGTTATTTTGACTCACAAGAAATTAAAATATAATAATTTTTGTTTATAAGAAGCTTACCGGCATTTTGGCTGAGTTCGGCTTTGACCCGCCTAGCAATGTGGCTTCTGGTGTGCTTTCTGAGATGATCCTTCCTGTAGAAGCCCTTGCCGCACTCTGTACACACGTGGCGCTTCTCGCCGCTGTGTATAACGAAGTGCAGCGTCAGCTGTTCCTTTCTCTTGAAGGCCTTGAGGCATACCGTGCACACATAGGGTCGCTCCGGATTGTGGCTTTGCTTGTGGCGTGTTAGATGATCTTTGCGTTTAAGTCCAGCGCCACAGATGTCGCAAACGAATCGTCGCTCCAGTGTATGACCCAATAGATGCTGCTCAAGCAGCTCGCGCTCTGGATAAGCCATGTGACATTCGGGGCAGCAATAGAGGGTCGAACCGTCCAGCGCTGTCGTCAATCGGATTTCACCTATAAAATGATATTTTAATTATTCATCTTTTCTATTTTATATCAAACATTATTGATTTTTTTATATATTCTCGCAATGCTGTATATAAAAGAATAATCAGAAAAAAAGAGAAGAAAAAAAAAATATTATTTAATAAAAGAATTGGGCTAACCAGGCTTAGGACGTGGTTTCTTTTCCTTGGGAGCCTTCTTCTTTTTCTTTTTCTTGTTATTAGGCGACATCATAATATTAGGTGTAGTAGTAGTAGCTGCGGCGACAGACGTGGTTGTCTGAGCCATTTCTGATTCCTTCTTGATGCTCTCGGCCGAGTATTTAAGGAAATGATGCAGACTCAGCGGCAGTGTGCTAGCAGGCAGATGACTGAGGTAATCAGCCACCGTGGAACCCGGCGTCGCCAGGGACTGCCAGGTAGCTGGCATCGAGGCTGGCGTTTGTGTATGCGCGTGCTGTTGGTGGTGATGCATGTAGTCTTGTTGGCTGTTGCCGTTTGTCGTCGCCTCACCGTTGTTGCGTTGTTGCTGTTGTTGCTCTTCAGCAGCTTGCTTCTGCTTGTCCTTACTGCTCTTATCCTTAGCACTGCTCTCTTGCAGGAGGTTGCACACGTCTTGCTGATTTATTTCTGCTGATTGCTGTAAAATATTTATTGTTACAAATAGAAAAAAAATCTTTTCAAACATAATTTTTTTAATTTCCTTTTTTCTTTTTTTAATTGAGTGAATTTTATTTATATAATCATTCACAAAGGTCAAAGTTGAATTAAAAAAGTTAATTAGTATATCAGTGAAGATATACACGTATAAATTAGTTATTATTATAAATGTAAATAAAAAAAATGACTATTTTGTTTTACCTGATGATAAGAACGCTTTTCTTGCATGCCAGGTGAATTTGAGGGTCGCTGCTGCACTGCTTGGGCCTGAGAGTAGGGCACATTGGAATAATGATGAACGTTACTATTCGAGTAGGCAGACTTATTGTTCATCATCACTTGAGACTGGCTTTGGGCACTGTTTGCTTCAGGCCTGTACTTCCCCACTACCGGCACTCCAATGGGAGGCTGGTTGGGAAAGTGATTAGCGTAGCGTGCACTGGCACCTCCCGAGCCCTCCGTTGTGAACTGATGGATACTCGGAATGGTACCAGGGAAGTGACCTCCGAATGGTGGGAAATTCATTGCAATTTGTCAATTGGATAGCTGAAACAAATATATGCAATTAGTAGAATAAAAATTTTAAGTATAAATAAATACCTGCATGTACAATTTAAACAAAGGGTTTAATGCCTGTCGAACAAACTCGAATAACTTAAAATTCAGCATGCAGGACCTTCGAATACAGCCCAGCATAGCCAGACTTCTACCCTATCCAACCTACCACGCCAGCCACCTCCAGGACCCGTGCGCACTCATCTCTCTTTCTCTCTCTCTCCCAACGCAAAATCAAATCACGACCGCTCTCAACGCTCTTCAAACAAGACGCAAAGCAGCAGCACATGTAGAGCAGCGCGCGATGAAAAACGAAGTCTACAAAAGCTGCGAGAAAAGAAAAAAGGGTCAGAAAGAAAGAGAGAGACGCAGGCGGATATCGCGTGACACAGAGAGATAGAGCGTGCGCGGCACGGGCTTGCGAGTGAGAGAGAGAGAGAGAAGCCGCCTCCGCAATGGCACCCCCGCCGCAGCGTTCTATTTACACTTACGAGATTGGAGAGGCGGCGGACGACGTCCCGATCTCCATGTTCGACTGCTCTCAAGCCTCGCTTTCCGCAGCTGTATATATGCACTTTCCTCTTGCAGCACACACACAGACAGGCGCTCTGATGCACCTGCCCTCCGCGGGATATAAACGCGATTATGATCCTCTCTCTCAGGCGAGCGAAAAAACTGCTCTCACTCGGCGCGCGCTTCGACGTATAATACACACGCTCTCCGGGCTCTCTCTCTCTCCCCTACTCTCTCCTTGCTCTCCCTTTTTTGCTCCTATCTTCGCCCGGGTGTGCGCGCGGATAGCAGCAGCGCCTACACTTTCTCCGCTGCCGCCGCCGCCGCCGAGCCTGTGTGTATACACTGCCCCGCAAGCGCACACACAATGGGCCGCTCTCTCTCTCTCTCGCTTATCTTCTCCTTCTCCTCCCCCCCCCCCTTCGCCCCCAGTGTTCTCTCTCTCTGTTTTTCTCACGGCCCGGTGTGTGTCCCTTTTCTCTCCCTCGCTTCTTTGTTACTCTATTTTACTAATATACGGCGCGTTTTCGGCCGCCGCGCGCTCCTCCTTTTTTGCAATCCATATACGAGAGAGAGCGCGCGCTCGTTCTCTCCTTTTTTCTCTCCCCCTTTCGCTTTCCTTGGGCCCCTCTCGCTGCTTCTTCTTTCGCGCGCGCCGCTTGGCTCGCACTTTGACTTTGTCTTATGGGATGTGGCTGGATCGACGGTGCTGTAAGACTGACTGTTTTTTAATGCGATTTGGGATCGAGGGGGTGAATGGTCGAAATCGGCAATTATGGAATTTTTTTTTTGAAAATCGAGATTTTGGACTATGTAGATACTAAGAGGTTGAAATTCTATTTCTGGTGGATGTGAGTTAAGGAATACAGCTCGGAAAGTTGGAGCTTTATTTTGTATGATTCTGGTTAAATTCAGCTATTACTACTGCTCTATGTATGACTAGAACTACACTGTAACTACTGAAAATTTCGGAAAATCTGTTTTGATAGGAAAACT